>JABUQX010033851.1:10000-21421 GCA_015478945.1 Trachelipus rathkii | reverse complement strand
TGATTATAAATAAAAATAAAAGTCATGAAGTATAAGATTAATTCCCAGAAATCCCCGTTAGGTGCAAAGGTAAAAGAGTTAATATAATATAGCTTCGTATATAACAAAGTTTAAAAAGAATAATAAAATCCATTATTTTTAAAAACATTTTTGAGCGACTCTGAATTATGGGTCCATAATAAAATTAAACGCCGCACATCAAGATATCGTTGGCTCTCTTATTCATGGATGCTGCTTTTATGTGAAAAAAGATTCTGAATAAATTCCCAAACCCCGGAGGTATAAAGTTAGAAGAATTACAATCTTGTTCCTTTTTCAAATTTTCCGAATTTTTTCTCAATTCTTAACTTTTAAACCACTTTAAATTATGTCTTAAAATGAGCCGGCCTTACATCCAGATATGTTGGCTGCTCTTACATGGAGATGCGTTTAAAACAAAAAGTAAATTAAATTCCCAAACCCAGTACGTATCAAGTTAGAAAGCTTAAATCTTTCTGCTTTTATAAAATTTTCCGAAAAGCATTGCATTTTATATTTTTATTTTTTTAACTTTTTAACGATCTAATATTGGTCTAGTGTTTTAGACGACCGACGAGTTTCCAATATGGCTGTCTTCTCTTGCTCTTAGGAAATGCCTTTATAAAAACAAATTATTAAATAAATTCCAATCACCACGTAAGGTTGGTAGTGGGAAATCTAAATTTTTATCAAGGATGGCTGGTAAGAGGATTCAAAAGAAAAATTTCATTATTTTTTAAATACATTTTTAGCGACCTGATTATGGTCCATTAACAAAAACGGCCTACAAAAAGAGTATATTGCTCTCTCTATTTAGGACTTGCTTGAATGAAAATAAAATTTCTAAATCAATTCCCAGATAAACCGTAGGTGATTAACGTTAAAAGAATTTACCAATCTTGTTCCTTTTAATTGCAGAATTTTACATTTTGGTTCTCAATTTCTTATACTTTTTAAACGACTAAATTGATTTCTTTTAATAATGAGCCAGGTCCTACGTTTCAGATATTGTTTAGATCTCTTAGCTATGTTGGAGGATGCTTTATAAAAGCAGAAGTTTAAATTAAATTTCCCAAACCACGTGAGCGTACCAAGTTATTATGAGATCTGACAAATCTGTCTGCTTTAATAAAAAGTTCTCCGAAAGAGATTGCATTATTCTTTTTAAACTTTTTTATGAAGACGAGGTCTAATATTGGTTATTGTTTTGTTTAAACTGGCCCACATGCAAAAACGAATTTAAGCAATTAAATTATTACAAAGAATAATAAGCAAACCAAATTATAAATAAATTCCAAACACCGTAGGTGCAAAAGTAAAAGAGTTATAAAATACTGCTTCTTTTCATTAAATTTGACAAATGAAAAAACTCAATTTTATTTTTTGAAATAAATAAATTTAGCGACCTTATTAAGGTCCATAATATGAAACGGCCCACGTCAAGATGATGTTGGCTCTCTTTATGTAGGACTTGCTATATGATAAAAATTCTAAATAAATTCCCATTTACGAATATAAAGTATGTCATACATGACAGTTTATAAATCTTTTTGCCTTTCTTCAGATTTGCTCTTTTCTTTCGGAATTCTTTACTTTAAATGACTTAAATTATGCTTCAACATGAGCCCGGGCCTACAGTACAGGATTGTTGCTCTCTTACATGGCGGAAGAGTGCTTTATAAACGACATGTTAAAAGTTAAATTCCCATACCACTACGTACTGCACAGTATATAAGTGGCTACAATCGTTCTGGCTTTAATAAAATTTTCCGGAAAAAAAAACTGCATTATTTTTTAACTTTTAAACGATCTTAATATTGTCTATGTTTTATCGGATGTTTTGCGTCTTCTGCTAGGAAACGTTTTTATAAAATCAAATATAAATAAATCATATATATATATATGTGCAAAGGAAAAGAGGTAAAATAAAGCTTTTTTAATCAATTTTCTCAAAAAAAAAAAAAAATACATATTTTAAAACATGTTTAGCGACTCTAACTAAGGTGCAATTAAGATGACAGTCACATCGATGTAAATATGGTGGCTCTTGATATTTATGATCGGTTAATGTAAATAAAATTCTATAATTAAGGTACTAAAACACTGTAGGTACAAAGTTACCAAAGTTACAACTTTATATAACAAAAGTAAAATTAAATTTCCCAACCACGTACGTACCAAGTTATAAGAAGCTACTAATCTTTCTGCTTTAAAAATTTAAGAAAAGAATGTTAAATTTTTTTTCTACGTTTTTGAACGCATTTAATATTGGTCTATGTTTTAAACGGACCACATCCAGATAGCTGTCTCTCTTGCTTGGAATGCTTTCATAAAAAACCAAATATAAATAATTCCAAAACCCCGTAGGTGCAAAGTAAAAGAGTTAAATTAAAGCTTCTTGATCCAAATTCCAAAAAAGTATGGGTTTGTTTGGATGTTTTTTTAATTGTCGTATATAGCGTGTTATCTGTGGTGTGGTGATCACTTATTGATTGTTTGTGGTTTATAGGTGGCGCGCTCGGGTGTGATGTAAAATCTCCAGTAAATTTTTTAAAAAAGTTTTAGCTCGACTTAATTAAGGTTCCATAAAATAATACAACGGCCCGTCAAGGTCAGAGTTGGACTTCTTTTTTATTTACTACATGGCGTTAGATGAAATTAAAATTTAAATAATTATTGCCCAAACCCCCGTATGGTACAAGTTAAAAGAATGTACAATTTTGTTCCTTTATTCAAATTTCATGATATTTTTTTTCAATTTATTGAACTTTTAAATAGATTTCCTACATTATTTGTCTTTTTAAAATTTATTGCCGGCCTATATCCAGATATGTTGCTTTACTTCCAAGTGAGATGCTTTATAAAACAAAAGTAAAATAAATTCCAAACCACGTTACGTACCATGTGTATAAGATCCTACAATCTTGGCTGCTTAATAAAATTAATAAATTCCCAACCCTGTAGAGTACAAAGTTACAAGATTACCAATCTTGCGCTCCTTTGTCAAGTTTTCCGAAATTTATTTCTCAATTCTTAACTTTAAAACGACTTGAATTAGGTCTTTGAATATACAGGAGCCTGCATGGGGATATTTGACTCATATTACATGCTAAATGGCTTTATAAAAACAAAATGCAAAATTAAATTCCCAAACCACGTAACGTACCAAGTTATAAAAAGCTACATCTTGCATTTTATAAAATTTTCCGAAACAAAGCATATTCTTAACTTTAAAGAGACCTGAATATTGTCTTATGTTTTTAAACAAGGCTACATCCAGATATGTCTGCTTCTATTGTCTTGGGAATATGCTTTATAAAAACCATAATAGTAGAATAAATGCCCAAGACCCCGTAGATGCCAAAGGTAGGAAGAGTTGAAAATAAGCTCCTTTAATAAAATTTCCAAAAAAAAAACTACCATTATTTTTAAAAACCATTTTAGCGACCTAATCTAAAGGCCATACATAATGAAACGGCCCACATCAGTAAGTTGCTTCTGTGCTTTATTTACTACGATGGTATATGAAATAAATTTAATAAACTTCCAAAACACTGTAGGTACTAAAACAGAATTATGATCTTGTTCCTTTATTTCATTTTTTTGCAATTTTTCTCAATCTAACTTTATAACGAATTAAAATATTCTTTAAAATTAGCCGCGCCTATATTTCAATATGTTGGCTTTCTTACAAGTGAGATGCGTTATAAAACAAACGTAAAAATTAAACCCAAACCACGTCATGTACCATGTTATAAGATCTATAATCATGCTGCTTTAATAAAATTTTCCGAAAGAATTGCTTTATTTTTTAACTTTTTAACGATCTAATATTGGTCTATGTTTTTAAACGGGCCACATCCAGATATGCTATCTCTCTTGCTTAGGAAATACTTTTATAAAAAACAAATATAACATAAAGTGCCAAACCAGTAGGTGCCAAAAGGTAAAGAGTTAAAATAAAAAGCTTCTAAATCAAATTTTTCAAAAAAGAAAAAATCCATTATTTTAAAACATTTTAGCGACCTAATTATGGTCCATAAAATTAAACGGCCCACATCAAGATATGTTGGCTCTCTTATTCAGGACTTGCTTTATAAAAAAAATTCTAAATAAATTTCCCAAACCCCGTAGGTATTAAGTTAGAAGGAATTACAATCGTTCCTTTATTCAAATTTTCGAATTTTATCCAATTCTTACTTTTAAACGACTTAAAAAATGTCTTTTAAAATGAGCCGGCCTACATCAGATATGTTGGCTCTCTCATGGGAGAGCTTTTATAAAACAAAAGTAAAATTAAATTCCCAAACCACGTACTACCAGGTTATAAGAGCTACAAACTTTCTGCTTTAATAAAAGTTTCTACGAAAGAAATGCATTATTTTAACTTATTAAACGCTACAATTTACTTCATGAATAGTTTAAACGGACCACACTCCAGATATGCTGTCTCTTTCTTGCTTAGGAAATGCTTGTTATAAAAAACAAATATTTAAAAAAAATTCCCCAAACCCCGTAGTGTGCATAAGGTAAAAAGAGTTAAAAAGTAAAGCTTCTGTTATATTATCAAATTTTAAAAAAAACTTACCATTAATGTGTTTAAAAACATTTTAGCACCTAATTAAGGTCTCATAAAATAAAACCGCAGCCCCACATCAAGGTAAGTTGGCTCTCTTATTCAAAATTTTATATGAAATTTAAAATTCTAAAAAATTCCAAACCCAGTAGGTACTAAGTTACAAGAATTACAATCCTGTTCCTTTATTCAAAAATTTTCCGACATTGTTTTTCTAATTTCTTAACTTTTTTAAACGACTTAAATAAATCGTCTTTAAAATGAGCCGGCTCTACATGCAGATATGTTTGGCCTCTCTTAACATGGGAGATGTCTTTTTAAAACAAAATTGAAAATTAAATATTAAAAAAGTACGTACCCAGTTATAAGAGCTACAATCTTTGCTCTTTAATAAAAATTTTCCGAAAGAATGCATAATTTTTTTACATTTTAACGGTTTATATTGGTCTATGTTTTTAAAGGGACCACATCCAGATATGCTGTCTCCTTGCTTAGGAAATGCTTTATAAAAAAACAAATATAAATAAAAATTCCCCAAACCGACGTAAGGTTTATTTATTAACAGGGGATTCCAAATAAGCTTCTTTAATCAAATCTTTTCAAAAAGAGAATCGGATTTTTTAAACATTTTAGCGACATTATGGTTCCATAAAAAAAACGGCCTACAAAAAGATATATTGGCTCTCTATTTAGGACTTCTAATCGAAAACAAATTCTAAATAATTCCAAAACCGTAGGTATTTAAGTTACAAAGAATTACAAAATTCTGTCCTTTATTCAAATTTACGATTTTGTTCTCAAATTCTTAACTTTTAAACGACTTAAAATATGTCTTCAAAATGAGCCGGCCTACATTCAGATATGTTGGATCCTTCATGGAATGCTTTATAAACAGAAGAAATATTAATGTCCCAACCACTACGTACCAATTATTGAGGGGCCTTACTATGTCTTCTGCTTTAATAAAAATTTCCGAAAGAATTGCATTATTTTTTTAACTTTAACGATTTCTAATATTGGGTTTGTTTTTTAAAACGGCCCCCACAGTTCCAGATCTGCTGTCTTCATTGCTTTAGTTTAAGTGGGCGTTATAAAAATGGAAATAAGAAATTAAATTCCCAAAAGCCCTGAAAGACAGAGGTAAAAAAAGCAATATTAAGGGTCGTCGGTAAATTTAAATTTCCAAAAAAAAAAACTCAATTATTTTTTAAAAAAAATTTAGCGACCTTTATAAGGTCCATAAATTGAAACGTCCAACATCAAGATATGTTGGCTCTCTTATGTAGGACTTGCTATATGATATAAAATTCTAAATAAATTCCCAAATACTGTAGGTACAAAGTTATAGGAGTTACAATCTTTTTCCTTTATTCAAATTTTCCGAATTTTTTGAAAAATTCTTAACTTGATATTAGCCTAAATATGATCTTAACAATGACTCTCCTTATTCAGATATGTTGGCTCCTTTACATGGGAGATGCTTTATACAAGACGAATGTGGAAAATTTAAATCTCCCAAACCACGTAACGTACCAAGTGTGATAAGAGGGCTACAATTCTTCTGCTTAATTAAAATTTTCCGAAAGAAATGCATTATTTTAAACTTTTTAACGATCTTATATTGGGTCTATGTTTTTAACGGCCCACATCCAGATATGACTGTCTCTCTTGCTTAGGACGAGCATTACATTGAATCACAAATATAAATAAATTCCCAACCCCGAAAGAGCAAAGGCAAAAAAGTTAAAATAAAAGCTTTTTTAATCAAATTTTCCAAAAAAAAAAAAATACATTATTTTTAAAACATTTTAGCGACCTAACTAAGGTGCATAAAATGAAACGGCTCACATCAAAATATGTTGGGTTTAATAAAATCTTGACGTGTTTATATGAAATAAAATGTCTAAAATAGAGGTTACCAAACACTGTAGTACAAAAGTTACCAAAGTACAATCTTGTTCTTATTAAAAGTAAAATTAAATTCCCAAACCACGTACTACCAAGTTATAAGAGCTACGAGATCTGGCTGCTTAATAAATTTTTCGAAAAGAACTTCATTAAATTTTTTAACTTTTTAACGATTCGTCTATGTTTTTTTTAAACGGCCCACACCCAGATATGCTGTCTTTCTTTCTTAGGAAATGCTTTATAAAAAACAAGTATATATAAATTCCCAAACCCCGTAGGTGCAAGGTAAAAGAGTTTAAAATGAGCTTGTTTGGTTAAATTTCCTAGGTGTAAACTCCATTGTTTTTAAAACATGTTTAGTGACCTACTTTAGGTGCATAAATTCAAACGGCTCACATCAAGATATGTTGTCTCTCTTATTATAGGATGTGTTATATGAAATAAAATTCTAAGATAAGTTACCAAACTACGTTAGCGGACAAGTAGTTACAAAAATGTTACAATCGTTGTTCTATTATTTTCTAAAATTTTCCGAACATTTTTCCTCAATTCTTAATTTAAAACGACTTAAATTATGTCTTTAAAAAGAGCCGGCCTACATCCAGATATGTTGCTCTCTTACAAGTGAGATATGCTTTATAAACCAAAAGTAACATTAATTCCCAAACCATATGCTTACCAATGTTTATAATGATAATTTGGCATTTACTAAAAATTTTGAAAGGTTCCATCATTCTATATATGATCCAAGTATATTGTCTATTTTGTTTTTAACGGCCCAACATCCAGATATGCTGTCTCTCTTGCTTAGGAAATGCTATTATAAAAACAAATTATAAATAAATTACACCGGTTGGTGCAAAGGTTTCTTATTCAAATTGAGCATTTTTCATTTTAATTGAATTTCAAAAAAATCTCCATTATTTTTAAAAATTTTAGCGACCTAATATTATGGTCCAGAAAATAAAACGGCCCACATCAGGATATGTTGGCTATAATACCACTTTTATCAGCGAATAATATCAAAATAAGATCCCAAACCCCGTAGGCATAAGTTACCATGATTACATGACCCTTATTCAAATATTACGAAGCTGTTCTCAATTTGCGTATCTGTTTAAACGCCTAAATTATGTCTTAAAATGACCCGGCTATACCCTCATTTATATGATGTTAAACTAGCATACATTAATACGAAATGTAAAATTAAATTTCCAAACCACTTACCGTACCAAGTTTTTAGAGCTACAATTCCTGCTGCTTTAATAAAAAATTTCGAAGAATTTGCATATTTTTACATTTTAACTAGCTAATACTTGTCAAGTTTAAACAGCCACATCCAGATATGCTTGTCGTCTCTTGCTTAGGAATTACTTTATTAAACAGAAATATGTTGATTCTTAAAGACTACGTGCGATTCACGATGTCGAAAGATACGCCTTTCTTTAAATGAATTTTCAAAAAAAAAATGTCTAGTACTTTCAATGCCTTTTGCGATCTATTATGTCCATAAAAAAAAAACGCCTACCAATATGTGGCCTCATCAGATTTTCAAGAAAAAAAAATATCTTCCGTCTCCATTTCCTCCTTGATCAAGAAAGAATTAAATCATTCCCTTTATTCAAATTCGAATTTTTGCTTCTTTAGTAATTTTAAACGCCTTAAAAATTCTTAAAATAGCCAGAAGAACACACATTTCAAATGTGCTCTCTTACATGAATCTTTATTAAAAACTAAGTAAAATTAAATTTCCAAAGCACTACGTTATCCAAGTGTATAGAGCTACATCTTTGGGCGCTATTATGAAAATTTGCGGGGAAAGATGGCACTTATTTTTAACATTTAACGATCTAATATTGGGTTCAATGTTTTTAAACAGCCCACATCCAGATATGCTCTCTGCTAGAAATGCTTATAAAACAAATATAAATAAATCCCCAACCCCCGTAGGTGCAAAGATTAAAATAAGCTCTTAAATCAATTTTCAAAAAAAAAAAAAGCCATTATTTATTTTATTTCGTAATTATGGTCCATAAAATAAAACGCCCCAAATCAAATAGTTAGCTTTCTGATCAACTTGCATGGGGAAATAAAATCTAGAATAAGATTCAAAAAAACCCGTTTATTAAGTTAAAAAAACCATCTTACAAATTTTACCGAATTTTCTCAATTTCTAACTTTTTAAACGACTAAACCCTTTAAAACCCGGCCTACATCAGGGATATTTGGGCTCTCTACATTGGGAGATGCTTTAAAAACAAGAAGTTTAAAATAATGCCGAAACCAAGGGTACAAAACAATATAAACACATCTTTTCTGGCTTAATAAAATTTCCGGGAAAAAAGCATTATGACTAACGATTTAAAGGGGCAACTGGAACCCAACCAGATAGCGCCGAAAAGATAAAATAACAAATGATGAAAAAAACCCCAAACCCACCAAAGAAAAGAAAATAAAGCCCTAAGTCAAAGGTCCAAAAAAAAAACACATATTGTAAAACCAGACGAACCTCAATTTAAGGTCCTTAAAATGAGCCGGCCTACATCAGATATGTTGGCTCTCTTAATTTTAGGACGTGTTATATGAAATAAAAAATTCTAAAAAGTTACCAAACACGTAGGTACAAGTTAAAAAGCTTACAATCTTGTTCCTTTATTCAAATTTTCCGATTTTTTTTCTCAATTCTTAACTTTTAAACGACTTAAATTGTCTTTAAAATGAGCCGGCCTACATCCAGATATATGTTGGCTTCTTACATGGGAGATGCTTTATAAAACAAAAGTAAAATTAAATTCCCAAACCACGTACGTACCAAGTTATAAGAGCTACAATCTTTCTGCTTTAATAAAATTTTCCGAAAGAAATGCATTTTTTTTTAACTTTTTAACGATCTAATATTGGTCTATGTTTTTAAACGGCCCACATCCAGATATGCTGTCTTTCTTGCTTAGGAAATGTTTTATAAATAAATAAAAATATAAATAAAATTCCCAATCTCCGTAGGTGCAAAGGTAAAAGAGTTAAAAAATAAAGCTTCTTTAATCAAATTAAAAAAAAAAAAAACTCCATTATTTTTAAAACATTTTAGCGACCTAATTAAGGTGCATAAAATAAAACGGCTCACATCAAGATATGTTGGCTCTCTTATTTAGGACGTGTTATATGAAATAAAATTCTAAATAATTTTACCAAAACACCGTTAGGCTTAAAAAGCTTACAAAGTTGACAAATCTTGGTTTCTATTACTAAAAATTTTCCCGAAAATTTTTTCTCAATTCTTAACTTTTTTAAACGACTTAAATTGTGTCATTAAAATGAGCCGGCCTACCCAGATATGTGGCTCTCTTACATGGTGAGATTCTTATAAAAACAAAAGTAAATTAATTTTTTTTAACAGCTTACCGTACAAGTTATAAGAGCTACAATGTTGCTGCTTAAGTAAATAATTTTCGAAAGAATTGCATTATTTTTAGTTTTTTAACGATTCTAATATGTGGTGCTAGTTTTTAAAACGGCCCACAGCCAGATAGCTGTCTCTCTTGCGTTGAGAAAATGCTTTATAAAAAGACAATATAAATAAATTCCAAGAACCCCGTTGGTGCAAAGGTAAAAGAGATATAGTTAAATTAAAGCTTCTTTAATTTAAATTTTCAAAAAAAATAATCTCATTATTTTCTAGATAACATTTTAGCGAACCTAATTTATGGCCAAAAATAAAAACGCGTCTACATCAGATAAAAAGTTGATCTCTTAGTACAGGACTTGTTTTCATGAAAAAAAATTCGTAAATAAAGATTCCCAAACACGTAGATATCAAGGTTAGCAAGAATTACAAGATCATTTGTCTTTATTCAGAACTTTTCCGATTTTTTTTCTTCAATTCTTAACTTTTAAACGCCGTTAATGTGAGTCGTTAAGGAATGGAGCCGGGCCTACATGTCAGAGTATGTTGGGCGTCTCTTACATGGAAGTGCTTTATAAAACAAAAGTAAAGATTAAATTTTGCCAGAACCACGTCGTTACTGCAAGGTGTATACAGGAGGGCGTGGCCAAGCTTTCTGCTTTTAATAAGAGATTTTCCGAAAGAAGTTAAGGATTTATATTTGTTTAAACTTTTTTTTTAATTTAGACGTTAAATGCTATGGATTGGCCTCTATGCGTGTTATAGTAAACCCGCCTCACGGATCCCAGGAGTATGCTAACGGTTGCTTACGTTGACCTTAGGAAATGCTTTTTATAAAATACAATACTACGCTAACCTCCCCTGCACCAGTTGAACGTATACTAAACTGATATATATATAGTATAATATAATATATACTTAATATATATATAATATACATATAATATCATATATATATTAATATATATTATACTTATATCTATTAACATATATATATATATAATATATAATATATATATATATATATCATATTTTATATAAATATATAATTATAGTATTATATTATATATATATGCATGTAATATATAAAAAAATAAAAAAATAAAAAAACAATAATAATTGAACAACAGTTTTCACGCCTATTACATTTAGAATTTTAATTGTATCATTGTCTTAGTATGAGCCAAATTTTTCCATAACCTTTTTATCAAACCGAGGAACTCTGGCAGGTGTTAGTTGCTAAACACTGCCGGTGCAAACCTGCTTATTTCATAGATATGCGGTTCCTTGAGCAGGAGGAGAGAATTGTTTTAAAGGTCATTTGTTAAAGACTGACAACAACGTTTCGATCGGAAGCTTGAAACTGCATTTAACTACATGCGCCTGTCAGCTCAAACTTTGTTCCGATGTTACTGAAATTAAAGCATCGCAATAACCTTAATCGATCGAAAAATTTCATCATGCAGCGCATCCATTAACCATGGGGCGGCGAACTTGAATGTATCATTCACATTAA
>JABUQX010033851.1:0-7500 GCA_015478945.1 Trachelipus rathkii | reverse complement strand
TTTGCGGTTTAAGTCAGGGTTCAGATTTGAAACAGATGAGCGACTGTGTAGAAAAAGGTCGCTCGAGCTCTCTCAGAGAAGAAGATATAGGCTGGAGAGTAGGTGCTGTCCATGTAATAAACGATGTTAAGGAGATCGAATGTAAACAGTTCCGGTAAGGAGATTGAGAGAGTTGTGAAGCAATGGAATTGATGAAAGACAGCCATCAGATTTATCATCTCAAAGCAAGCTGTGTGACAGATATCTGGCAGAGCGAACGGACACCATCATAAGGCCAGAACTAGAGGTGGCGTGAATAAAATTTCGAAGCGCCTCAGAACACCACTCTATAGAGCTTGTGATCCATTCATGAGAAAATCCCGAGAAAAAAGAAACACCAGAACAATTAAGATAACGAAATTGAATTTTTATTTTAAAGTCAATTTATAGCTTGTATAAATATCTTCTTTAACAAGAAGACTGCTTTAATTTGGAGGCCAATAAAAACCACCATGTTTCCTCTGCCCCATTTAGAAATTAGCGAAAGATCAAAGTTTAGTTGCTGTAAAGCTACCCTCATAGCATGAAGTAATTGCCGTTGGGTAGGTCTTTCAAAATTAAAGGAGTTATGAAGGATGGAGTGGTCGGCAAAGGAATGGATAGCTAATCAAGTAACAGAGAAGCACATCAATGAAAAATAGAAAAAGAGTAAGGGGTTAAAAAGAACATTGAGGAACACGATTATTTAACTATATATAATGTTAAAGGATGAACGGTGGCGGTCTACAATAGCTGCTATAGAAATGGCGGAAAGAAAATCAGAGAAAGGCAGAGAGAGAATGGGGGAGATACTGAAAGAGGTAAATTTATAAATCAAAATTTGTGCCACATTTCATCGAAGGCTTTCATAGTACAGGGCACCAAGTGATAGAGAGAAGTAAAAACGATCATTAATAGAGCGTTCCACACGAAAGTCATAATAACTATCTGAAATAAGAATAGAAGATTGAGATCTTTTCAAGGCAATCAGAGAAAAATAGATTTAGAAGATTTAAGATCTTTCTAAATCTTCTTTTCAAGCATAGATTTTAAAAATTAGGAAAGAACAGAGATTAAAGCATAGAGGGATATACGATTATGGACTTTATCCTGCTTCTTCAATAACATCTGAAGAATTTTATCTTTCAGCAGAAGAATGCCTGACGTTTATAAAAAGGAAGAAAAACACTTTACCAAGCAGTTACAAGCTCAGAAGCACCACACGTTGAGACCATTGGACTTAACGAATCAGAAATAGAACATTTAATGAGTCTAAAAGGAGCAGATAGAGGAAATCCGTCTTAGGTGCGATATTACAGGGAAAAGTTTAGCAAACAGCTCACTTTAGCAGAATTAAGACAGCATATTACCGACAGAAATACAAAAGGAGGGAGAAAAAAGAGAACTATAAATGACATTTTAAATTGAAAAATGTCAGAAAGAGGAAAGGTAGAAGAACCAGAACATATTGTTGCAATTTCACACGAAAAAATTTTTTTATCTCGAGAAACTGATTTTTTCGCCAATCTTGGATCATCTTTATGAAATGTATTTTAAAGACAAAGATTCTGATTGAAGACAACGATTAATTATTATTATATTATATTCATTATTATTATATTATATCATTATTATATTATTACTTATTACTTATTATATTATTATTATTATTATTATTTATTATCTATTATATATATTCATTATTATTATATTATTATTATATTATGTTATTAATTATATTATTATTATTATTATTATTATTATATTATATTATTATTATATTATTATATATTATTGTTATTAATTATTATTAATTATCTATATTATGATTATTATTAATTATTATTCATTATTATTATTAGTATTAATTATATTATTACTATTATATTATATTATTATTCATTATTATTATTATTATTTATTATATTATTCATTATTATTATTATATTATTTATTATTTTATTATTATATTATTATATAATATTATTATTCATTATTATTCATTATATTTATTAATCGATTCTCAATATTCCAATATATTATTTTAATTCATATTATTCATATTATGATTATGATTATGATTATTATTATTAATTATATTTATTTATATATAGCATTATTATTTATTATTATATCTATTAATATATTACTTATTATCATTATTATTATTTATATTATTCTAATAAATTAGAACAATAACACCATAATAAGAACGACATTGTAATAATTTCATTATTTATGTAATAGCCCACATTCTACCAATAAATGCATTTTATATGCTTAATTCCCCCTTATCCTATCTATCTATCATCTATCTATCTATCTCTATCTATCTACTTATCTATTCAAATATTCAATATGTCTATCTATCGAAAAAAAATATCAAAAGCTATCATATCTATCATATTATCTATCTATCATCTATCTATCTATCTATCTATTATCTATCTTAATCATTTCTGTCTATCTGACTTTCCCATTCTTATTTGCTTATACCTCCCTTTACTTTTTCACCACCAAGAAACATTTAACTGTAATAAATAATATATGAAAATAAGTTTAGAAAAAATTCCATTTTTTGATCCCTTTCATTATATATAATGAATTACCTATTAAAGTTCTGACACCGTAATTACAGATTACTTAAAGTTTTTGATAACATCATATTAAATCTATCTAAAAAATCTAATCATTTTTTGTATTAATAAGGTCAAAAATTTACATTGCTTATATAGTCCAATCAATTCAAATTTATTTTTTTCAAATTCTCTTCCCCCTCCAAAAAAAAATAAAATATATACTATAATATAATATATATATATATATACTTATATATGATATTTAACTATTTATATATACTATACTTGATATATATATACTAATATATATACTAATATATACTAATATATAACATATATATATATATATATTATATATATATATATATTATATTATACTATATATACCATAATATAAATTTAAATAAAATCAATTATAAACAAAAAAATTAATTATTTAATCTCAATAAAAGAGCAACCAAAATTTTAATTTTTTTGGACAATTTAATGATATCAAAATAGACAAAATAAAGCGGTATCCTAAATAATTTATTTGAAGAGCAGCAAAATTATCGTATCATTCTTTTACATAATATGATTATCAAAATTAATCTGGACCCCCTTGAAAAAAAAAAGACGCTCCCTAAAAAATATCTGGTCAAAATGCAGTTCCGACGCAAGACGTTCTCCCAATATGAAATTACTTCGCTATTGACTCTTGAGGCTGAACCTTCTTCTTGCCATTTTACTCTCCCGTGAACGTCGCAGAGTAGTTAAAAAATACATCTTGCGATTCGACACACCCTCCACTCCATGCGGACACGGTGTTTAGAATATATAATAATGTATATAAATATATATATATAAGTAATATATATATTTATATATATATATATCATATATATATATACTATTTATATATATACTATATAAATATAACTATTTTATATATATATATATATCTACTATATATTATATATATAATAATATATATATACTACATATAAATAAATAATAAAATAATTTAAATCATATCGGAATCTAATTCTAAATTTTGTAATCACTAAACCAAAAATATCTTCAAAAATATGTCAAAATAATTAACTTCTTATTCTCAAATTAAACCGAAATAGCATATCATAAATAAATAAAAAAAATAATTAAATAAATAAGTCAATATAATGAAAATAAAGTATCATTAAAAATACAGATAATATATTCGTAAAACGTAACTGATAGCCAAGAATTTTCAATGCCCCTTGGTGTTTAATAGCTGATCCCAATCATTTTGTGGTAAAAACTTTACCTTGGAGACTGATATTCTATATCAGATATATTATATACCTATACGTATATATATCATATCACAATAACTATATACATACTAATCATAAATATATATTATAACTATATATATATATAATATAATACATATAAATATATATATATATATAATATATAACTATCAGATTAATAATATATATAGCTATATTTACATTACATATATAACTAAAATATATTATAGATAATAATAACAATAATATATAATATATAACTATTAATAACTATATAAGATATACTATCATATATTCGCGAACATAAAGTATGGAATTGAATTTCTGGAAAGAAGACACATAATTGAAACATCTCTCAAATTTTTAACATTAAATCTAATTATTATTATTATTATTATTATTATTATTCATATTATTATTATATTATTATTATTATTTCACACACTCAGGCAAATCCCACTCCCTCACATTGCTATACTATTATTATTCATATTTATTATTATGATTATTATTTCTAAAAACTCAACAACAACTCAGCATTATTTAAAGCTATATTATGTTCTTTTCAACACTCCCTGAAAGTATTTCCTTTCGGTACAAAAAAATTTTCTTAATATATCCTAGGATAAAGTAAAAACTATTTATATTTAATTACACTACAAGCATTCGTCCTCATACTTCAGACATTCAAGAAATAATTTGCATTCTTTTTACATATTAAATAATTTATTAAGAAATAAATATTTAATATATAAGCAAATATATTAAATAAATAAAAATTAATTATTTTTAAAGTTAGAAATAGTTAACGTACATTGACCTTTTGTTATTTTAATTTTAGTTTAAAAAAAAATTGACATTTCATTCTATATGTTTATATGCTTTTTGGTTCATGTTTCCTTGAAAGTAATGATTCCCTGAGGTGAAAATAAATTCTGAAAACAATTTTATTATCATTATGGAAAAGCTTTCTCTTATGTTGTTATCGGGATTTTTGTTGCTTATCTTTAAAACTGTTTGAAATACGTTCGTATTCCGTCTCCAATTATACTTATGTTGCGCATCTCATGCTGAGTATTCTTGCTTATCTAGATATAAGTTGCTTACATCCACTTTCAAAACATTAAATCTCGTACATAACTTCACTACATCTCCTATCATCGAAAAGACTTTCACGAGATAGAAAAGCACGAGTCTCAGTCTGATGCTTTGTTATTACAGATAAAAATCGCTTTCTTCCCATCTATTGCTTTAATATTCTCTTATTTAAAAATCTAATTCTAATTTTGTTTTCTTCCTATCTTTTTTATGATAGTATTCTCATTTTCATATAATATATTCATGAGTTATCTTTTCGTTTTTACCTTCTTTTCTTATGGCATGAATAAATTATCCAAATTTCTTTATAGTTTCTTTTCTTACTAGTTCCATTCGATAATACTTGCATTAATATTCTGTGCTTATTCTTTTAATTTCTACATCAAAAAGGTCCATTCAGACATATCTTAAAAGCTCCGTTAGAAACGAAGCTTACGTTGGTACATTTGATTTTAAGAGAGAAAGAGTCGAAATTCAATTATTTCCTTAATTTTAATTGTTATGTCTAAGAAATTAATTATGGTTATTTTTTCCCTTTCTTCCAACACGGTAATTTTAACTAACGCTATCCTCATTCTATTTTGCAATTTTGAAACTCTTGAACATTTTTGGGTCGTTAAATCATTACATTAGCTGACGTCTACGTATCGAATGCAAAAGACAGAATTGAATGAGGGGTTTCATAAAAAATTTTGTTTCTACCGAAGACATGTAGAAATCCTTGCGAATAAGTGTACTAAATGTGATCCACAACATAATACGCCATCTTTTTGAATATGGTTTTACCATTGAAGATGAAAGTGTGTTCGTCAGTAACATTATATTAATGTAACTTCTCAAAAATTCCTTCTTCTATTCGACGGCTTATTTATATCATGAATGAATAAAACATTCCCAATATTATTTAATAGTTCAGCACTTCATGAACTTCGTTAAATTACTTTCTACCATTCCATAAAGATTAGTAATTTTGTTATCACTCGAATAAGATATACACGAAGTTTATTTTCAATAAACTTATCTGCTAACTTAACGTAACTTAACATATTTCGTTGAATAAGCTGTCTTATTTGTTTCATGTTATTTTAATGATAGAGTCACGGTGCCAGCCATGCTCCTATATTAATTCTCGATGTACTCAACAATATCATATTCTCTGATGCGTTTAAGTCTTTACACGAATGCTTCCTATATCTAAACTAATACATCAATCATTACAAAGTGTTTCATTCATGTCTTTATACCAAAATCTAAAATTTGAGTTAATCGTTGTCACCAAATTTACGATTTTAGAAAATGATTGTTAACGTCGCTTCATATTGGATTATACGTACGAAATACCCTTCAACCATGAGATGTCGCAACCATAGTATAATCGTTAGCAAAGTACTTTCAACATTTTAAAGAAGAGACACCACAAAAAATCCCGAACAACAGCATGAAAGAAAGCTTCTCCATATTAACAAGAAATTTTTTTTAAATTTAGAATTGTCGCCTCAGAATTCTTTGCCTCTTAAGAAACACTGAAAACGCTATAACATATACAAATTCATAATCGAAATGTCCTCATCTTTTGAACCCATTTAAATTACAAAGAGTTACAGTATTTATTTTTCCTAAACTCTTAAAATTCATTAAGTAAATTCATTTTTTTTTATTAGCTTATGCTAATTTATTGTATTTCAAATGTTAAAATGTAAAAATTAACAAATTTAAGTGAGGCAAAGATAATTAGTATGAGTACCGAAATCTCTTTTACTATAATCAATATTTAAAAAAAAATATCTATATTCTAGTGTGCGATAAATATAAAGCAAATTCTTTTCTTAGATTAGAAAATACCACCTCAGGAGGCTGAAAAAGCACCAAAATCATTTATTCATTATTATTCATTATTATATATTTACTTATTATTTATCATATTATTATATTATATTCATTATTATCGTATTATTAGCATTATTACAATTATTATTATTCCTGCATATTTGGCAAAATTTATATTATATTATTCATCATTTTTATTACATAATTATCAACAACATCTCATCATCATCAGCATTCTTATATTTATATTTGCATATATTAATTTTACGTTTTATCATAATATCATTAATTATTAATTATTATTATTATATTATTATTATTATTCATTATGATTATTAGTTATTATTATTATTATTATTAATTATCATTCCTGGCAAAAGTATCATCTTCATTATATTATTATCATATTATATTATCATTATTATTATATATTATTATTATCATTATTATTATATTATACTTTATTATTATTTATTACTTATTATTATTATTATTCTTCTGAATCACCTCCATCCTGAATAGCTCCCCACAGAAAGGCTCCTTTTATTATGTTATATCTATTGAGTACTTATTAATTATTATTATTTATATTATATTATTATTATATCTATTATTTTATCTTATTATTATTATTATTATTATTATTATTAGTATTATTTTATTATTATTTATTGATTATATATTAATATAAAATATCTATTGTT
>JABUQX010033850.1:10000-15636 GCA_015478945.1 Trachelipus rathkii | reverse complement strand
TCAACCTCCAGCCACCCACATTATGGTGACTCTGTCACTTCATTCCAATCCAAGATCTAATAGATCTTCTAACCCCTTTTCCCTGGGATGCTTAAACAGGACTCCCTACCTATGAACGTTTAGATACACACTTCTTCTTGTATTGATATTTCCTTTTGCTCACATTCCCTTATGGATCGCTTTATACCTGGTCCCGCTTTGATTTTTTATTCGGCAGCGATCATTATTACCCAATAGCATTAATGAGCTTGTTCCAAGCCAAATGCAAAAACCCAACTCCAGTGGCGTTATATGATCGGCGGAGTGGGCTCCTTTTTTATCCAGACCACCGCTATCCCTCTTTCTCCTTTCAATAAAGATTCGACTGTTGATGATGCCTATTTTGCTTTCTTCCAGAAGTAGTCTCTCTGGCAGGCGAGAAGCTTGCAATCCCGGCAGTCTTCCTTCAGGCAGGCGGTCGGCAACCTCTTGGTGGTCCCAAAGTGCGCACAGCAACGAGAGAGAAGAAACTCTACAGGCAATACAAAAAGACCGGTACCACCCCAAATATAATTATTTTTAAAGCAGCCGCAGCGAGATCTCGGCGAATTATCGTCAAACGCGTAAACAATATTTTCGAAATTATATCGACTGTATACCACAACTCCCCTTCATTTAGTGTGGAAAGTTACACAGAAATATTCTCGTCGATTTCTAATAATCCTCACACCCACAGTCCTTCGTTGATGGGACTGATTTAAACTGATACGATCTCGCTCCTGCGGTCTGGTAGCGGTACTGCGTTAGGTTGAGCTTCGCTAAGCCATTCGAGTTCATCCGCTACACTGAAGCCTTTCAAAAATTTGAGACTGACACAGCACTGCCAGACTTTTCAACAGCGAAAAGGGAAGATCATACTTATAACCGTCTTTTTACCTTGCAGAGTTATCAACTGCACTGCGAGTAGCAAAGATGGTTGCTCTTGGTCAGACATGGATTTCGTATATTCATGGCTCCGTTCATATACATCCCTCAGCATCAGCATTTTTGCTGGATCTATATAACAAATCTGGATCGAATCCTCTTTTCTCTATTTGTGGACTTCAGCTACTTGTAATTCCTTCCCAAACCGGGAAAGTCGAGCTTCGGAATAACCAAAGACCAATTTCACTGACCCTGCCATACCTGTAATTATGAGAAAATGGTTTCAGGCCCCTTTCTCCCTGTTCTGGAGAGTCGCCAAGCTTTTTCAAACTTCCAGTTTGGCTTTTGGCAAAATTCGTTCGACCGCGGACCCTTGTTTAAACTAGACCATGACATCGGGAGCCTCTCAACGGTGGGATGGTTCTTGGCAGTCTTCTTTGACTCGAAAAAAGCTTACGACACACGTGGAAATGGGATCCTCCCTTAAAACTTCATTCGCTCGGTTTTCGCGGACACTCCTCTTTTCATTAAATGTCTTTTTGTTCAAATCCGATTTCCAGCAAGTTCCGGTGCTCTTCTATTTCTGTCACGCCACTTTCCTTCTGCGTGAAGGCGTTCCGCAGGGTTCAGTGTTTAAGTGTCTATTATTTGCTCTCGGATTTAATGATATTGTTACCTCTATTCCAGCGACTGTCATTATTTCTCTGTATGTTACGATGGACCTTAGCATTATACATTAGCAGGTGCCAGCTGCCCTTTCTCGAACGGCAACTTCAACTAGCTATTGAAATTATTTCAGTGGGCTTGCTCCCATGGCTTCCATTTTTCTCCCACCAAACCTCAGGCGTGCTTTTTTAAGCAAAAAAGGGAATCGAAGCTTGCCACTATTCTTCAGCGAACTAAACCTTATATGTTCAGCCCATTCCTGTAATTCACAGTTCAATTTCTAGGGCTATTCCTGGAATGACCATTAACATAGCCGCATTATTAAAACTAAAAACACTTGTCATCGCACCTTGGAAACTGTTACGTCAATCTCGCCTCAAATCTTGGTGGTGCTGATCGCACAATCCCCTTTTACGTCTTTACGGATGATTGGCTGATAGACAGTATATGTCAGGCCTCCATACACTACTACACCTACTAGATCCCATCCAACGAAGCGATCCGTAATTTCATCCACTGGAGATTTCGCGATCGTCCCAGGTGAGCCTTTGAGTTGAATCCAATGTGATGCCACTCTCTTCGAAGGAAATACATGTGCTCCAAGTATCTTCGTTTTCAAACCCCAACCGTCTGCTCTGCACCGGTTCTGCAGGAGGTACCTCAGGAATCCTAATTACTGGCCTTTTGCAAAGACGGTTCATAATTTAAATTTCCTCAACACCCTTTTCAAAAGGTGCTGCCTTTTTCTTTTGACGAAGGGTACACACCTTGGCTATTCCCCTTTCCTACCATTTGCTTGGCTCTGAATCTGTCTCCAAATCTAGCCATCTTCCTGCTTGCCCTTGTAAAGCATCATCCTGTCTTCATGCAGCAGCACGATGAATATATCCAGTGTTTACTGACGGCTCTAAAACAGGGCACGATGTCGGCGCGCATTCTGCTGCTCTTTCCTGACCGGCAACCATCTCCCATCCCTTCCCCCTTATCGCTCCAATTTTTACACAGCAGATGTCTCACGGCTTATAAATGATTATGCCCTTCTCATTTTAGAGCGCAATTCTTACTCATCAGACTTAACCAAGATCCTCTATGTCGTTTATTCAGATTCGCTTAGCGCGCTACAGCGCTTAAACCCTTATTCTAAAAGCAATGGTATCAGCTGTACACAATTTCTTCGACGTTTCCACTCCCATAAGAAACCAATTATTTTATGTTGGACTCCTTCTGTAGGGTAACTGGCAATGAAATCGCTGACAGAGGGCCAAAATGGCCGCCTCCTCTTCTCGGAGTTGTTCCAGGTACTCCCGGATGCATCGACAAGGCGCCTCCCCATCAGCTGATTACTATCTTGGCTCTCGACCGGGGCTTTCGATTTTGTTGCAAGAGTGCTGGACGAGTGCATCGGGCGGGAAGGAAAACCAGAAAATAAAGCGAACATCGGTGATGGTGGTCTTCCTCCCACACGACGAAGCGCTTACATGACGGTCGGTATTTGACGGCCTCCGTATTGCCACACTAAGTATCACTCACATCTATATGTCAGGACCCTCCTCCTTTGCTTTTTGCCTCCGTCGCCACACCCGCAATCTGTTCTTCATATCTTCATTGATTGTTCCCATCTGGACCCTATCGCCTGTCAGTTATTTTCCTACTTTACGGTCCATTACACCTTCTAAAAAGATTATCCTATCTTATCTGAACTTGCCCACTTTAGCAAGTGAACACTATTTTTTGATCTTCAAAGAAAGTGTAATATTCTTTACTAGCATTTGATTTGTTATTGAATCTTTAAGGAACTTTACAACTACAAGGAAAAATTTATTTTAGTTTTTTATTTCATTTTTGAATGACTGAATATTCATTTCACCAATCAAATCTTTCTTTGACATTTGAAAACATATATATGACAGGGCCCTTCCATGGTGCTGGATTTTTCAGGCCAGTGTGGCCGCTTCATTGTGAGCCGTGGTGGGTCTCCTATACACTAACTCAAAAAAAAAAAAAAAAAAAAATATATATATATATATATATATATATATTAATTATATATATATATATATATATATATTATATATATATATATATATATCATTATTATATTATATTTATATATATATATATATTATATTATATATAATATATATAATATATATATATATATATATAATATAATATATTATATATATTGAGCATCAGATCTCAGGTATTCAGCTTACCCGGAGATCAGCCTTATTTAAATTCTCCTGCTCCAGAGGCTTTCCCCCAGCTGGAACCCATATTTTCAAAAAGGTGTTAAAAAATTTTGCGTAAAATTATATATATTAAATATTGTTATATTGAAGTAGATAATGAGACCTTTTATGAAAGATAACATTTTAAAGACCAGGAGTCAATCTGAGGATTTTTAAAATTTAAAAATTCTGTTTTAGTAATTTAGCAAAAATAAACAGCTGTTATTTTCAAGCTATAGTAATACTGTGTATTAACATGATATGATACATTTCCGCCAACTAACTTATTATACAATAAAATTACTACTTAAAAAAAATGCAAACTGCAATTACAAAAATATATTAATATATTATATTATATATAATTATATATATTATATATATATATTTATATTATATATGTATATATATATTTATATATTATATTATATATATACTAGTATTATATATATATGCCATGCTTGACACAGAACTGGTCAATAGTCACATTCAAAATTTTTCATAAATTGACATATCTTCGTAAGACAAGTTTTTGGTCATCTCTTTCCTATTACCCAATAATATGTCTAGTTCGGATTGGCCATTGGAAACCGCATAGCCACATTATCATATGTTGCTCTCCAATTTATTAACTCTGCAAAAATATTATATTTATTATATATATATTAACTATATATATATATATATATATTATACTATATATATTATTATATTATAATATTTATTATAATATATATATAATATATATTTACTAGATCACCATATATATATATATATTATTACTATATATATTTTAATATTTATTATATATATATAATATATATTATATATATATATTATATATATAATATATATATTATATTATTACTATTATAATATATTATATATATAGTCGCAGACCCAAATATATATATATTATAATATTTCAGGCTTGGGTCAAGTACATTTTGTCAGTACAAGTACTCTAGATAGTTGGGTGGTTAAGCAGATGTATAGTGGTGAGTGTTAAAAAAAAAGAAAAAAAGAAAGAAAGAATGTGAGTTTGGCAGAGGCGATAAGAAAGATGCATAATAATATTGAATGGAAGGTCTTTGTGAGGGGAGAGGTATGATTGTGGACTGGCCCAAGGGATGAGCCCACATTTGGACGAGATACACATGAGGGTCATCGAGTCTTGTGAGCCCTAGGGTGGATTTTTTTTTTTACTGCGACGAGCTCTCACTTAAGGGTTATGGAGGAGATGGTAGGGGGGGGGGCTTTCCTTTTAACTTACAGTCAAGCTCTTGCTATTTAACTATTACCATTATACACGTCACGTTACGCACCTCCCCTATGCCACATCCTAGTGCGGGAAGACAAGGGGGATAAAGAAAAATTTAATGTCTAGTAATGATTATTATTCAAACAAAAATCAACTGAAGATAATAAAACAATACTTAAAAGTAAAATAATACCAATTTTATTATAAAAACGAAGTTTTCAATATGATTTAATTAAAAAATCTTATAAATCAATTTTAATTTGCAATTATTATATTGTTGTAAGAGGTAAACATGCTGACAAAGAATGATTATGCATATACTCATGGTCAATTTCCAATCTTTTATTTATTTTTTCTTTTACCTTTGAAACAAAAAATAGATTCTAAAATACGATTTCCTTTTTATTATCATGTAAACACTTCAAGATAGTAACAAAATTTGTTTTTAATTATATATTATCTCATTGTGTGTTTAAATTTAAAAAAAACCTGACCTCAATATTTACTCAAAAGAATTAGTTTGTAGAAGCGAAATAAAAAAATCACATTCATTTTTTAAAAAGAACAATATATCA
>JABUQX010033850.1:0-5000 GCA_015478945.1 Trachelipus rathkii | reverse complement strand
TTTATTATGCCATTTTAAGCCACGCTTACACGGTGTAGTTTACATAATGAATTAACACTACGCAAGCTAGGTATGTACAAATAAACCAACCTAGTTCTACTTTCCAAAATGAAAGGAGTTTATATATATATCATATATATTATATATATATAATATATATATACTATATATATATATATATATATATATATGATAATATATATTAATATTATATATATATATATATATATAATATATATATAGAGATAATATATTATATATATTATATATATAATATAGCTATATAGTATATTATATATATGTATTATATGTATGTATACTATTATATATATATATATATATATATATATAGTACTATATATATATATATATATTACTAGGACCTTTTCTGTTTTTACCGGCTTGGGTCCAGTTTTGATTTTTTTTTTTTTTGTTTTTTTTTAATATCATTGCTTACTCATATGATACCCAAATGAATTTCAAGTGGTAACGGAATCATGATTAAAAAAAATAATTCATATATAGAGGCCAGTTTACGCTTTACGGATCCGTAACTTTTTAATTTTTTTTTAAACTAAAGGAATACCCAAGGGTAAACCGCACAAAGATGGCAGGAGTCGGCGGTCTCTCGGCCTTCCGGGGGAACGAACAGGGGTAGGACTATTCACGGCCCCCTCCGGAGAGGGTTGCCGGAACCGCCCGCTCTTTGGTATTTGGGTGTCGCGGGGGTTCCTCCGCCCCTCCCCTACGGGTATGGAAAACGTCCTCCCTCTGTCCCCCGTCGCTCGGCCCCCTAAATTTTTTTTTTTTTATTTATTTTTTTATTTTTAATTTTTTTTTTTCATATTTTTAATAAACTTTATTCGCTGATTCCAAATATGTTAATTGGTCTTTTTTCCCTGTAAGTGTCGTACTTTTTGAGATATTAATTTATGAAAAAAAATGTTTTTTTTTATATATATATATATTTTTCGTAATACAAGCTTTATACGCTGATTTCCAATATTAATTGGTTTTTTCTGTAAGTGTCGTACTTTTCGAGATATTTCCTTTTTAAAAACATATTTAAAAAATGTGATTTTAAAAATTATTTAAAAAACCCTTCGATTTTTGCATTCATGTCCGTTACCACTGAAATTCAGTGTTGGTATCATATAGTAGCCATATATAAAAAAAAAAAAAAATAAATAAAATTCATAACAATGACCCAACATTGTGTAAAACAGAAAAAGGCCTATATATATATATATATATCTTATAATATATATATATATAATATATATATTATATATATATAATAATATATATATATATTAATATATAATAGGAAGGTAAGAATTAATACTGCTTCTCCGGGATTGAACCAACCGCCATGTTGCGACTGAGGACAATATACACAGTGCGCTTTACGCTGAATCTATCCTCCAAAGCCAAAAACTTGGATTCCAAGAACAGTTATAGAAGGCAGTTAATTCTTTAACTTCTCATTATATGTTCCTTAAGATGTTAAAGAAAGAACATTGCGATTATTATGCAATATTTAACATCTACAATAAAAGAACGATGGATAGGACAAGTTGGATCACTGGTGGATGTTCGCTTGAAGGGACGCTTCGTTGCTTTAAAACTTGTTCTTGATCCAAGTTTTTTTGGCTTGGAGGATAGATCAGTCGTAACGCACCGTGTATATTGTCCTCAGTCGCACATGCGGTGGTTTCAATCCCGGAGAAGGCAAGTGTCATTCTTTACCTTCTATTATATGTTCTTTCTTTAAACATCTTATATAATTGGGATTATTATGCAATATTTAACATATTATATTATATATATATATATCATATATATTATATATATTAGTATATATATATATTAAAATATATATATATTATTATATAATATATTAGTATATATATATATATATATATGTTAATATATATTATATTATATATATATATATATATATATATAGATATAGTATATATAAGTATATATATATTATATATATATATTATCTATATATACTAGTATATATATATATATATATAATATAAGTACTATAAGTATCTATTAATTATATACTAATATATATTATATTATAGGCTTATAGGGGGTACAATTTAAAATTTATTTTCGTCTCAGGGGTACGCGATCTAAAAAAAGTTTGGAGACCGCTGGACTCTATTAGGGAAACGTTGAAGAGAGACGATTTTTTGGGATAATCTGAATGATGTTTTTGGATGGGCGTGAGTAGGAGCTTCAGATTGTAGTGGTTGGGGGACCTGAATGGTTTGATAGGTGATCAAAAAAGGATGGTAGTAACAGGTGGTTTTGGGGTGCGGGAGAAAAGAGAATGTAGGAGTGATTGATTTCTGTGAGAGAGAGGTATGTGTGTAAGGTAATACTTTCTTAAACACAATAGCATCCATAAGTATACTAGAAGTTGGTGTGGAGGGTTAGAGAATCCGGTATCGAAGTGGAATGAAGTATGATTTGATTTTATGTTGGTGAAGAAAGGAAGAATGTTGAAGGATGTGTTGGATGTTAAACAGTGAGGGGTGTTTAGGGTATGTTGTTCTATATGTAAAATTAAGTCTAGTTGGGCGGGCTTGGACTGGAGAGGGAAGGTGAAGCGGAAAGGAAGTGGTAAATTAAAAAGTGAGAAGTTAAGTGACAAGGTAATAGGATAATATTTAGGGAGCGCTCGGCAAGTAAGATCAGCTGGGAGATGTGAAGCAAGTTGAAACTGAGCAAATCTGGGGAGGCAAATGAGGAAGCCAATTGTTATCAGTGCAAAGAAGTTGCGGATGTGGCTAAAAGTGGAAGTAAAAAAGTTTAATATGAGTGGTGGAAATGAAGAGTGTGCGGAAACGGTTAAAAGTAAAAAAGAAGCGTGTTGGAATGTACAAAAGGCAAATGATGAAGTTTCAAAAGAAAGATGCTTGGAATTTATATAAGGAGGAAAAAAGAAATACTAAAAAAGGTGCATACATGGAGAAAAGAAGAGGTAAAATGAACAGTTTGGAAGGAGGATGATGGGGACTTACAAGGGAAAGGAAGCTCTTCTGGAAGGAAGCGCGAAAGGTTAAAAATGACGAATAGGGGAACTGCTTAGAAAATGAAGTAGGGATGGTGTGTTTTGTAAAACTGCATGAAATGGCAATGTGGAGGGGAGCTGTGAAAGAACATTCGGAAAATCTGCAGTAATATTGACAGTAATCGAAGAGGTGATAGTGAATGCTGTGTGGTGTGTGATGGGCGAGAGAGGAATAGGTTATGGTTGGGTGAGGTTATTAGCCCAGGAAGAGGTAATGGTGAGGTGAGAAAGTTGAAGAATGGTAAAATCTGCAGGTAGTAAGAGAAACATATACTGGTGAATGATCCTATACAAATGCATGTACAAATTGATTGATTTGCAAGTTGTGTAATAACGCGTTTTATGGAGGATATAGTCCCGAGGCGAATGGAGGAGAGCAGTAATAGCTACCTTATAGTACAGGGTAAGGGAGGAAAAGCGGGAAACTGTAAGAAATTATAGGGGAAATAGTTTATCTGAGTATGTGTAGGAAAAGATATGTGCTCGGTGTTCTGGTCGAAAGAAGTGGGCGTCGAGTGACTGAGGGACTGATGGGTGAACAAAGTGCGTTTAGGGAGTGGTAGAGGATGTGTGGATCAAAATCTTTACATTGAAACAAATGATTGAGAAAATAGGGGAGAAGAAGAATAAATTGTATTAGGTTTTATGGATTTGCCGAACAGGCGTAGATAGGATTAATAGGGAAGCTCTATGACCAGGTTTTTAGTGATATATGGTGGTTGGTGGTGGCTTTCTGAACTGGCAATCAAAGTTGCTATGCCGATAGTGGAGGCGTGGTGTAAGAAATAAATGGTGTCAAAAGTATGGTTTAGTATTATAGCGGAGTGAGGCAGGGTTGTGTTATGTCTCCTTGGTTTTCATTTGTATATGGATGGGGTTATGAAAGAATTAGAGGTGGGAGTGGCAAGGAAATGGTGTTGAATGATGGAGAAATAGAGATGAGTGGAGGGTGCCTTATCTATTATATATGCCGGAATCGATTTGGTTGTATGGCGAATCTGAAGAAAGTGTTGAGAGGATTGTGTAGAGAGATTTGGTAGGGTGTGTAAAGGAGGGGTTTGAAACGTAGAAAGAAAGATAAGAGTAAGGTTATGGTTGTGATGGAGGACAGTTTCCTCAGTGGAAGTTATGTAAAGGGATCGGTGAGCAACTAGAACAAGTTTCTGAAGTTTTAAATATTTAGGTAGTTTTTGGATGAGAAGGGAACGGAATGATGCAGAGTGTAAGTAGGAAAGTTGTGAATGGCAGGAAGGTTTGCTGGTCGCAATTAAATCGTTGGTGAATGTAAAAGGACTAAGCTTTGAGGTGCGCACGGGTCTTACATGAGGGTATGTTGTTACCTGTGTTATTGTAGTAGTATTGAGACTATGGTCTGGAATAAGAAAGTATAAGATCTAAAGTTCAAATTGGTTCAGCATGGAGAATCTTAAGGGCAATGTTGGATGTGAAGAAGAATTGGTAAACTGAGGAATGAATATTAGAGAGTTGTGTGGGTGTGAAGAAAAGGGCTAATGAGAGAATAAATGAAAGTATGTTGAGATGGTTGGTCATGTGGAAAAGGATGAATGATAGTGGTTGGTTAAGCGGATGTATGAGTGGCGAGTGTGTTGGAAACGACCGGCTGGGAGACCGAAGAAAAAGTGGAATTGAGTCAGTGTAAACGAATGTCTGAAGGCCGAGAAAAAAGTGACGTTTGGCCGAGGTGAGAATAAAGGTGCATAATCGGAGTGAATGGCGGGGTTTGTTATGGGGGTTATGGTTTGGCCCACCTGGGCCAAGGATGAAACCCTTACATTGACGATTTAACCATAGTGAGGGTCGTCCGCGGTCAACAACCGTGAAGGCTCTAGGGTGCTTTCTGTCTTGGACGCAGTTCCTCACTAATAATGGTTACATGAGGGGGCGG
>JABUQX010033849.1:20000-40467 GCA_015478945.1 Trachelipus rathkii | reverse complement strand
ATTTATCTAAATATCAACATCACGTATAATCTAATATATATAAGTCATTTATTCATACGTAATCATATGTTACCTAGTAAATTATTAGTTATCTAGGTATATAATTTACACCCAATCGGTTACTCATACAAAGTACATATATTTATCTAGTATATATAGTTATCTAAGTAATGATAGTTATTCTAGTAAATATAGTTATCTAGTAATATACGTTATCTAAAGTCACAAATAGTTATTAGTTAATATAGTTACATTAAATACATATAATTATTCTAGTAATTCTGAAGAGAATGGTTGTTAGGTGAAATGTTTTTGAGACCTCTTGTGCAAAAAGGAATAAATTATATTTATTTCATTGAAGATTATTATCATTATACAATAATAGTGTTATGAAACCATATTATAGGATTTTCTAATTAAATCTAGAACATATAAGTGAGCATCTATACTCTAGAGTAATCTCATCGTCGAAGCTGTTGATTGAGTGATGTATAGCAGAGATGGTGTGACGTTGAGCATCTCGTGATTCCAATTGAATGTATTGTAAAGTTGTGATACAAGAGAATTTCAAAATAAATAATAAGAAGAATAAGAAGAAGACTAAGAAATACCAAGAGATTAATCACGCACAGAAATATTTAGAACATAAGAACTAAGTATAAAATAGTAATAAAAATAACGAATATATAAATGAATTTTCTGTAAACAAACAGTTACCACGTGATGATATTGAGAATGCAAATATAGAAGATATTAGTAATAACAGAAATACAGAATAATAAGAGGAATATATAAGAATAGTAATAGTAATAAGAATAATAATAATAAGAGGATAATAATATATACCTAGAATAGTATATAAGAATAAGAATAATAATAATATAATAATAATTACTGAATAATAACTAATAATCAATTAACTAATAGTTAATCATTAATAATGGATAATAATAATTAATAAAAAAAATTATATTATTAGTTAACTAATTATAATAATAAAATAATAATAATATATATATAAAATACATTAATCAATAATAATATCAATAATTGCCGCAATTAACACTAAAATTAATAAATACAATAATAATAATTAATAAGATAATAAGAAATAATAAGATAATAATAATCAGTAATAATAATAAATGAAATAATAATAATAAGAAGAAGGAGAAGAAGAAAGAAGAAGAAGAAGAAGAAGAAAGTAAGAAGAAGAAGAAGAAGAAGAAAGAGAAGAAGAGAAGCAAAGGAGAACAAGAAAAAAAGAATGAGAAGACAAGAAGAAAAAGAAAAAAGAACAAGAAATAGAAGATAACATGGTAGTAGAAAAAATTATAGGAGAAACGGCTTACAGACTAGATAGAAGAAGAAGAAGAAGAAGAAGAAGAAGAAGAAGACATAAAAGAATAATAATAGGAAAAAATAAGAAGAAAAAAAAAAATAAGTAAAGTAAAAGAAGAAGAAAAAGAAGAAAGAAAAAGAAGAAGAAAAAGAAAAAGAAAAAGAAAAAGAAAAAGAAAAAGAAAAAGAAAAAGAAAAAGAAAAAGAAAAAGAAAAAGGAAAAGAAAAGAAAAAAAGAGAAAAAAAGAAAAAATGAAAAAGAAAAAAAGAAATAAAGGAAGTACATAACACCGGACTAGCAATGTACTTTACAGATCCATTCAAGGCTAGTTTGAGGGAAGATGAGGTCACCGGGTTTTAGAACGTTATAATTAGCCCTCTAGACGGTGAACCCAAAACCTTTAATATATTGTGTGTGATCGGATGATGTCACTGGCTGTTGAATGTTAAAAATTAAACCCTTGCCTACGTGGTGGACATCAAAACTGTTAATTCAAATTAAGCTGATAGTGTGATCGATGAGGTAACCGGCTTATAGAATGTTAGAAATACCCTCTAAGTGGTGGACATCAAAATTGTTAATACAAAATATATTAAGATAATGTGATCGATGATGTCATCGCCCATCCATCACAACATATATATATAGGGCTTTGAAACGTTTAGATAAATAATCCATTTTTCTATAAGCAGGTGAATCACTCAAAGTTGAGTTATTACAAATTTTGAGGTATGATAGTGTGATCAATTCGAGACCAACCGACTTTAGAGCGTCTAGGACAGGCGGTTAAACACTCATTATTGCTGTAAATTTACCTACTATAGGGTATAAACTTAAAACTTGAGTTCAATATTAAAAGTTTATTCGGTTGGGACCCTAAAATTCTTTTTTAAGATAGTACTTTTAACATTTATCACAATAGATACTCAAATTAGTTCGTTTGAATTTCATACACCTTATCTATCTAATCGTTTTAATAAAGTAATGATTCGTATAACGAGTTGAAGTTCACCGTAACCAAATTTCCCTTAAAGTGTTTATCTAAACTTTTTTATTAATTATAATATACATTTTATTATAATTCACTGAAGAATAAAAAAAAATTCTAATTGCTAATAACCAATAATAATAATAATAGTGATAATAATAATAATAATAATAATAATAAAATAATAATATAATAATAATAATAATATATAATAATAATAATTAAATTAAATAATTAATAATATATAAATTATACATAATAATAATAATAATAATATAATATAATAATAATAATTAATATATAATATATATAAAATTAATAATATTATAAATTAATATAATAAATAATAATTAATAAATAAATTAATTTATTTATCTATTTATAGAAATCTTTAGACAATATTTCAATGTTACTAGATTTTCGAAATTATAGGAAAAAAAATCTTTTTAATTTTGAAAGACAAATAAAACAAAATGGGAAGTCGTTCAGGCTCAAAATCAAATCTACTGACATTAAATAACTTACAAAACATACATGAGCAAGACAAAAAAGGAAGAGAGAGGAGGGAGAGAAGAAGAGAGAGAGAGAAGAGAGAGAGGAGAGAGAGAGAGAGGAGGAGAGAGAGGGAGAGAGAAGAGAGAGAGATGAGGAGGAGAGAAGAGAGTAGAGAGGAGAGAGGAGAAGTTAGAGGAGAGAGAGAGAGAGATAGGGGCAAAATTATAACGATTTAACAATTTTAACCTTTTTAGCTTTAATTTTAATAACTAATACAATTAAAAATAAATTAATATAATATATATTATAATAATGAATAAATTAAATAGGAACATAATGCCATGATTGTATTATTATTCTTTATAAAAAAAAAAAATTACTAAAAGATACTTCTATAAAAAGTTACTAAAGTACAGATTTATAAAAATAATTAACTAAAAATACTTTCAAAAATAATATAATATATTATACATATATTAATAATCATATAATAATATTATTAATACACTAAAAAAATTATATAATAATTTTAAAATTATTTAAAAAATAATAATATTATTAATAATATATAATAATAATGATGAATTCTGGAGTTTTGCCAATTTCAATTATTTATAACAAGCACGAGATGCTACGCCATGTGCTCTTTTAGACTTCCTAACCGCGCGCAAGCAATGGCTTGTCCATTTGACAGACCACCTTTCGAGCCTAAGCGCTCTGAGTGCGCATTGTGGGTGGCAAAGCCTCTCACCCCGTCGCATATGCTCGCTGACAACATTGGCGCAAGAACTCCAATTCCGCATCGTTTCATACTTAACGTTGCTCGTCTAGAATAACGATCGCTCTAAGATGAAACACAGGGCTTGGACCACCTAATGCCAGGTACTGCTTCTAATTGGTTCAGCACGAATGCGCTCGCTATCGTTTCGCAAACCGTTGGTTTTCCGGCGGAATAAATGCCGTATCTATTTTTGTGATTGTGTAAGAAATATACTAGAGGACCAAATTATTATTAATGCGGAGGATATACAGATAGAATCAAATGTGCCAATATATCAATTAATAATAATAATAACTAATAATATAATAATAATTAATAATATATTAATAAATCTAATAATAATAAATAATTATATCATATAAAATCCATTAATAATAATATATAATAAAATAATATAATAAATAAACTCATAATAATTAATTAATAATAAAGATAATAATAAATATATTTAAAAGAACAAATTAAATAAATTTTCTAATATTTATTTTACTAATCTTATTACGGTAATAAAGTAATAAAGTTCGTAGTTTTCTCCTTTCACTTTGTCTCATTTAGCAGAACGCTATTATTTAACCCACCATAATAAAAATTATAGGTTGTCTCCACAAACTCATTTACTATACAAATTGAACACGATAATCTGGTGAGGCTATTTTTTGTGGCAAGTTTATTAATATATATTTATAAGGTATATATATTATGTTTTCATTGTATAACATATTGTAATATTAAAACCGTCAAAAGTTGATAAATCCTGTGTAAATTAATATTTTTGAAATTTTTTTACTAAGGTGTCTTTTACATATTTTTTGTTGGAAGGCAATACTTTTCATTCTCTTCAAAATTGTAAATAACGAGATATCTAATTATCAATCATAAGACAATTCTCGAGACGGGTTAATAGCAATAGCTAAAGTATTCACTTTGGTGAAGTTTTTCTATTAAAATAAAAAAAAATTACGTTCTATTTACCCGATAAAGAGAAAATAATTTTTATGCAATATTTATATATAATAAGATTCCAATATATATTTTATAGATTGTGTTGTATCTTTTTTTATATCTTTTTTTTATTTTACAAGGACCAGTATATGTATGACGTAGATTCTTAACTTTAGAATGCATTAAGATTTATAGGCGGACTCATTATATGTTTATATTCTCCTGTCTTAACTCATGCTCTCTCTCTCACTCTTACTCTCTCTGGCTTTCAGTAAACTCCAATGTTCTCTCTTTTCTTTCCTGCCTTCTTAACTCCATTCACTGTTTTTCAAAAAACTGCGTGCTTTAAAAACTCTCTATTTTTTATCTAACCTATCTTCCTCATCATCATCTTTTTTTCTAATATATACAACTTACTCGCGTGCAGTGCGAGTAAGTTGTCATGTAAACGTGTTAAATCTTTCCCTATTGTATAAATATATCTGAGATTTATAGCATCAGAGACGAATTTAACAAAGTACCTCTCATTTACATGTATGTCCAGTGTGTTAAAATCACCGTTTTCTTTTATATTATAATAAATACTAAAATACTATAAAGACTATAAAGACTAATGCTATGCTCATATATATTATTATGTTTATATTATATATAATATTAAGGACAAAAGGAAATAAATATATACTAGTATTTAAAGATCAATTAACAAGATATGTTGAATTATATGAGCTATTATTAATATATATAACTTACTATATGTTTTATATTAAATTACTTATTAGAGTATCACTTAACTATTATATCACATTTATTATAATTAACATTAACATACCTTTTAAAATATAGCATGTTTAAATATGTATGCAGTATGGTATGTAGATGTTATATATATTATAGTTTAGTAATAATTATAATTATGATAGAGGTGTTATACATATATATATATTATATAGCAACTATATAATATATTTCTTTGTTTATTCAGGATATTAATGGTATATATATATACTCACTCACTTAATTTTTAAATATGATATTACTCATACCTTAATATAGTTATATTTTAATATATCATTTTTCCTTTTTAAATGTAAATAAATATTATAATAACTATATACTTCTATTTTAATTATATATAATATATATTATATAATATAATATACTAAGATATAATAACTCATGATATATTATATACCATATATAATATATATATAATTATATAGTATACTTATATATAATCTATACATAATCTATATTATATATATTTAAACGTATATATATATATCATTTATTAACTATATATTACATATATATATTTTAAATATTATACATTATATATACTTATTATATATATATACCTTATATATATAGCTAATGTAAAAATAAAAGTATATATATTAATAAAATATATTATCAATATGAGTTAGATAGGTATATGTATTATAACTATAATATACCTATTATATATATATATATATATATATATATATATAATATATATATATTAATATATATATTAAAAGGGAATTAGTATTAAATTAGTAGTATATATATACTCACTATATACTCATTTTATGATTATATTATTAGTATATTATACTCACTGGCTTTACTGCTATTTTATATTACTCTAATGAGACTCATATTTAAAATACTCATTATTGCTTATATATTATAATCATAATACCTACATCTATATGTAACTATTTTATAATATATAATATTAAGACTTATATATTAAATATAACTTATCTATCTGCTTTTTAACATATACTGCTTATTTATAATATATATAATACATCTATATTATATATATATAACTTACTTTATTTATAACTTATATATATTTATGTATCTATTTATGTATATCAGAACTATATATCCTATATATATATATATATAAAATACTATATATACTATATATTATATAATAATATCTAATCTTTCATAAATAATTATCAGTGAAATATTTAAAGTATTTCATTATTTTTTTAATATCTTAATATAAATATATATTTATACTATATATATAGTAATCCATAAATAACTCATTTTTATATATATATATTAATGCACATATAATATATAGAGTCATTTATAACTTACATTAATTAGTATATTATTTAACTTATATATATATAGAGAGCTTATATATTAAATCAATAAAAACTATAGTATAAACTCTGTCGTTAATTAAATAATATAATTATAAATATATACTACATTTTATATTATATTATACATCATATATTATTTAATTAACATTATAGTATTATTTTTTAATTAATTTTATGTTTTTAATACTATTATATTATTTATTATATAATTGTTATATATTTTATTATTATTAATATTATTATATAATTTTATTTAATTATTATATTTATTATTATATTATTTATATATATATATATATATATTATTATGCTTATTTTTTCTTTAATTTAATATTTATTTACTTTATATTATTTTATATTACTTAATATACTTAATATTTAAAATATGTGATTATATATATATATTTATTTAATACTTCTATTATACCTATTATTTGTTATTTATATATATTATTATATATAATTTATGAATATAATATATTATACAAAAACCATACTCACATACTCAATATATAAATATAATACACATCACACATACACATATACACTATATATATACACATCAACATATATATAATATATATATATATATATAGTATTATTATTATATATATACCGTATATATATATATATACTAAACACCTGGCAAAATTTGTACAAGCTGTACTCGTATATTGGTACAAACGAAGACGCTATAAGAAGTTTGGCTGGTTTTTTATGTTCAGGCGTCTCTCGCTCTCTCTCCTCTCTCGCTATATATATGCAATCAACGATATTTTTATCATCTAAATTAAGAAGAACTAGGACCACACTACACATTACGCCACACTATCGACTAATCCAACGATCAACTCAAGTTGCGTTTTTCTTTTCCTAATCGATTATAAATAATTGAAGCAACTTTGTATATTTATAATATAAGCAAAGATTAATGTTAAATTATTATCAATATTTTAAACCCATAGATACGACATTTATTTACTCAAGTCTCTTTTATACACACTGCGCTGATATATACCACATCTTACACTTTATTATCATGAATTCTCTCTTCTATACATTTTCTACAACACTCGCACCCATATTATACATATACTAATGTACAACACTATTGTAACTTTAATTGGCATCATTATACATTTATACCCATTAAGACACTTATATACATTTATAGTCAACTTTATACTATAATACATACACATACATCCAAGCATAACTCACACTAACTCACTAACACTACTTCACAACTAAGTACTAAATAATCATAGTATTAGTTACTATTATCAACTTATATATACACTATAACACTAATACAGATTTACTTTAACACTACTATAGTCATATAATAGCTAAGATTTCTTACACTTCACACTATAAACAGATTTTAATACTTACCTATACTCACTAACTATACTAGTATATATATACAGATTTATCATTTAATTTATAATACTTATAATACATATCGATAATATTTATTAACTTTCATTATACTTATTACAATCTCATACTAACATACAGAGAGTGTCTTTATAAGCGTACTCACATATCCCAATTTAACTATAGCATGTACACGCGCCAGCACCTTCACGTAGCCCACGAATAGTATACCTCTTTTTTATCATTTTTCATTTCAATACTGTTAGGACTCTTATATTTTATTTTACAAACTCCACCAACAAACAAGTATAACTTCTCCCTATTTAGGTGGGCTCGATAACCAGACGGCGGTGCAAGCACAGGGGGGGAGCAACCCACAACGAAGTCCCCCCGTCTCAACGGGAGGCCGAGAGACCCCGACTCCTGGCATCTTTGCGGTGTTTACCCCATGGTATTCCTTTAGTTAAAATAAATACGCGACGACACAAGTGCTTCACACACGCGCGAGACAGCTTACCAAATAATTCTGCTTTTTTTCTAACCTTACAAAGGATATACCAATATGTGATCACCATAAATACCAGCCAGAGAGTGAATGGCAGGAGATCTGGTGTAACTCTCTAAAGGACACCGGTGTTGATTACTCGTGTATATCGTGTGTAGGGTGTATCTAAACACCTGCGCCCCCCCTCTGTCCCCCATCGTTATATCTCACTGAGCCCCCTAAACCTCCGCGCGCCAGTGAAAACAAAAATTTTTTTTTAAGAAATATTTCCGACGAATAAATTGGCAATAAAACAAAATATAATTAAAAAAATAAAAAAAACAAAAAATATATTATTTTATTTTCAAAGTCCATTTCACTCTGCTAGGTGTATTGAGAAATACTTCTATATATCAATATTTACGCATTACACGTTAAAGTCTTGACGCATTATTATTGAACACCCGATCTTGAAAACTGCTCAACACATAATGCATTGTATCTAACATAAAAAAAAAAAAAAATAAAAAAAAAAATTATATATAGAAAAATGTTTATAATAAAATATATTATTATATTTAATACATTTATAATATTATAATTATGAGAGTATTTTAAAAATATACTTTTAAAATCTCTGAAAATATTGATTGTATTTATAAATATGATAAATATTTATATAATAAATATCTATATTAATTATTTTTTAAATCGATTATACTATTATTATTATAATTAGAGTATTCAATATTATTAAATATATTATTATTTATTCAAGATTATTATATATATTATTATCTAATTTACATAGTATATATATATAAGTTGGAGTTTCAACATTATCCTATTATTATTAGTTCTGCGTAACTAGCGACACAACTTTTTAAATTATACATTTAAAAGTCCTCCCCGATAGACACTATATTCATCCACAGCTACGCCCAAATCGTTTTATTATTGTTCCTAAGACATTTAGATTTTTCGAATAGAGTAAATGTAAAGTAGATATCAGAAAGCAGTCAGACAATTAGATGCATTTTCACAAAAAAAATCGAAATCGAAATCGAACTGAAAATTGCAAATTATTTCGTAAAATCGAATTTCACGGGAAATTATCGCTAAACATATAATAAGAAAATTTCTCGTCTTCTCCTCTGGCCAACCTTACATAACGTACATTAGTATTAAATCTTAACTCAATTAGATAATCATTTCCACTAGTTCGTTCATTTTAATAGAATAACAAAAACAATTTATATTTTGCCTATTTTCATTTACATTTAATAATATTAAATAGCTGAATCGTTTATTAACTATTATATAAAAAATATTTCAAAGTTTTTTATTTATATAATAAATTATATTATTATAGGTTTTCATCATTTATATTTTAATTTATTTTATTCTATGTATACATTTAGATCAAAATTAATATAATCCACCACGAGACATAATCGAAGCTAAGAACTATAAGTAGAGATATAACTGATAAAAATACTCTAGATCTAATTCTACTTCTGATAATAAATGTTGATATGGAAAATATTAATAACTATATCCATATTTAGGTATAATATTTTAGGATAATCCTCTATTTTTGTAAGCCCGGGTACGATTTAGGCACTAAATATCTCCAGATCAAAATGATACATTTTAATATTTATCAAAACGTGACATTTTATATTCGGTCTTCGAACTGAGAGTTATATAAAATGTGGAAATGACACAATAAATACAATTAAAGATATATAACAAATACTACCGTTAATAGGTATAAAAAAGACTTAGTAATGAAGATAATGTTGTCTTTCACATTTAAGTCCTATAACTCATTTTCAGGCCTATACCACTCATACGGTATAAGCCCTTTTGTGATATCTCCTAATGCGTGGTGTTAATAGCCTGACATGACGCTAGCTGAGGCATTTGCAACCATAAGGTAATTTCCACAATTAGCTATATAATGACAGTTTTAGAATGGAAATCATTGTTATATTAATATTAAATTAAATATTTATTAATAATCATAGTGGAAATCTCGAGATTAGAGCATAATGCTTGGAATCGAGTAAGATCTTATTAAGAGGTAGCGAGGAGAGAGAAGAGTGTAGTAGTATCCTGTACTGTAGTAGGTCGTAGGAATTGGATACGCGGAGAAGTAATATTCTCAACATATATACCATGATACCAGTAGAACCTTCCTGTTTTAACTAGCGTGATTTATGGCTTCGAGAATTATTTTATCGTCTTTTTGAAATTACCTCTATTGTTTTTAAAAACTCTATGTATTTGCTACAGTGGTGTGTTTTAATTCATCATATTTTAGACCCATTTCTGGCCAACTCATTTTAAATCATTAAGTCTTTATTAGTACTGTTAAGATATACGGTTATTGCAATATCAAGCTATTACTTGAATTATTGTTTAATAAAACTTTACTGTTATTTAATATATTTCATACATGATTAAGTAAATGCATTGTTTTGGTCTTTTAGATTGTTAATACAGTTACATAGTGAAAGGATCAATTTTATACACTAGTAAATAGATATCAATTAATTTATATCACAATATGAATTTTTAATGTAGATATAACGTGAAGCACGAAATACGCAAGAGCGCCCGGCTCAAGACTAACGGCCGATTAGCGGTAGACAACTCAGATCGCATTTGAAAAACCCCTAGGAGAACGGCAGCACCTCAGCTAGCCCACAGCCGGCCGTAAATATTACTTCCTTTTTATCTGTGTTTTTTCATTTAGTGCACGTGTCCGCTCGTGAAAAGGAATAATGGAAATAGCTGTTGTTAAATTTCAAAGATGAGTACGAGAGCAAATTATTACCATCTCTATCAAGGATCTCGAATATCTTTTTGGCACCCATTTAGGGGCAGCCCTCGAGCCCGCCGACCATGTCAGTATGGGGACGTAATTAAATAAGTGGCGTTGTGTGGGATACTCGCGCGTAAGTCTCCCCCACGGCTACTCAGTTTACGATACTCATTATACACGGGAGGCCGAAGAGACCCACTATGTTTGAAACTTTCCTGCCTCTTTGCGGTTTACCACTATGGTATTTAACGTATTATAGTTTTTTTAAATTTAAAATCTCACTGATGTATATCCAAAGTGTCAGTGAGTTAATGATATATTATTTAGATGAGAGAAAATGTTATATCTTTTTTTTCCCTAACTGAAAAATATAGGTTACCCGCATAGAAATGCAATGGAGTCAAAACCCGAGCAAACTGAGATGGCAGAGATATGATGAGTCTCTCACGGCCGATAGCACGGTGGATACTGCAGACTCTAACCGGGGATGGGAGTACTTCGTCCCCTCGCATCTGTCACCACTGTGGCTTTCTGAACGCCTCATACTATAAGGGGTGGAAGTATGATCAAAAACACTCCTTTTATATTATTTAAGATATTTCATATAAAACTATAAAATGGGACGCAAAAAAAAAAAATATTAACGAAAAGAATAAATATAATTTATTTACCCAACTCGAGGACCGAAGTCATATTTTATTCTGTGCAAATATAATAGCATACGGTTTAATAGATCTTGACCATTAATCAAACACCTTGCTCGCTCCATTACTCACATTATGAGTTATATTGAGATTACATTTTAATTTTTGTTATACTAAAAGAGAGCGTTATATTATATATCAAATATATTATAAAGAAAATATTCACGATATAATAATAAATAAAATATAAATAAAATTAATAACAAAAAAGAAAAAGATACTGGAGAAGATCAAGATCTTAAGTCAGAGTTAATAACTCCCAGAATGAGGCGGAAAAATATGGAAGAGGGAGGGAGAAAAAATATAAATAAGTTATTGATAAATTTGTGATTCAGAAAAGAATTTAGCTAAATCTATATTTCTAACGAATTTATGTATTATATTGGATGTTATATCTTTTTATTTATTTGATATATTTAATTACATGAAACGTAAAACACCTAATAACAATTAGAATTGTTGATTCTTTTAATGATTATTAAAATTTAATTATGTATATTCATTTATATATAATAAATTAGGATTGTAGTCATTTTTTCATAAAAAACGATAAAGTAAAAGAAATACATATTTAATACAGATCTAATAAAAAATATGAGCCTAGAAAGATAATTTTTTGTTCTATTTCTCTCTTTCAAGAGAAATTCATAATAACTTTAAGGGTCAGTAAAAATAAGACAAACTGCTTTGCTACATATAATCTACTAAACTAGATATGTATCACTTTTCAAAACTATACAATGTAAATTTTGTCTTATCAAGTTAAAAAACATTATAAACAAACACTCGAGATAGCACATACTTGTTTTAGTATAAATTGTGAGTGACAAATAAAGTCAAAAATATGATATTTTCTGGTAACTGAAATGTTCTATCAACAAGGGGATAAATATCGCTAAATTAAACAAAGGCCGTTATCCGAGTATCAACACTTAGAGCAAGGATATTATTTCGAGACGGACACACCCAGTACAGCTTGTACAAATTTCCTATATACCGTATATATATAGCGTAATAGATAAATATTATATAACGTACCGAATATAGCGGGATATTTCATTATCATATTAATATATTATATATATATAGTCGTATCGGTTCCTCTACACACTAGGTCGCTGCTTTGTACGGGCCATAGCTTCTTATGCTCGAGTATTTGACTTTATCACTAGTGATTACTTAATAATTATATGAGATATTAATTCACTTATCTATTCTAGTATATATATAGTTGAAATATTAATTAATAATTTATTTATAATCACTTAGTACAAATTAGTTAATAGTTAATTTATATATTATAAATTAATGATATTAATATACATTAGTAAAAAATAAATTAATAATAAACACTATTTAATAATCATAATTCAATAGTATATATATATAATGAGCTTCGTGACAATATAAATACTATACGACTTAATACTAGACTAAAATTGAAACTATATGATATATTTTTAATAAATAAAAAAATCATATGAGAGAGTTAATTATATAATTCGTAAAAGATATTATATTAATAATATCAACACCTACTGCGTTTCAAATATACTAAAATCGGAATGAGGAAAACGTAAAGTCAAAGTTAATTTTCAAAAGACGATAATAAATATAATATTCTCGACACTACTAATATACACTATATAATACGAGGTATATATCATATTAGAGATATTATATAAGGAATTAACTATATATACTATATATATTATAATATATATACCGACCAATCACAATACAATATATAGAAAAACCACTCATTTAGACTCTTACATAAATTGGTATTCCAATTATTATAGGTATATTTCATTACGTTATCAACTAGTGAACTTATTATTTATTGAATACTCTTACCATGTTTTAAGAAAATATAATATTTATATAATTTTAAGATATATTCATGAGGAAATTGGGAGTACTTAATGTTATATCGTTCGTTCTAATATCTCCCGTGGAATTACCTCATGAATTTTTTGGATTCTCACCTTACGCTCAAGATTGTGTTCTTTTTGAGTTGTTTTGTAGAGCTTAAACCCAGCATATAAAATAGGAAGGAGTGAATATTTTAATTTCATAGAGGAGCAGCCGTTGTGGCGCTATGGCAACGCTCCGAGCGGTAGTCGAGAAGCAGTGTCAGTGCCTACATTTAAGTGATACATGTGTGCTGAGCACACGTGTATCCTTACTACGTATTTGAAGTATTTTTGCTCTCTTTAATAATAAAACAGTCACCAGCGAGACTGTTCTTACAGTCATTCTTAATAACAAACAAGAATACGTACATATAAAAATCAAAGTACAACTGAATTGATAAAAAAGAAATTATTTTGCCTATTAATGGACTTACCTGCAGTATTTAATAAAGTCTCTTAGACGGGAAGCCAAAAACATAAAATATCAATTTCTTTTTACCTTTTTCTCTATAATTTTATATATTAATTTAAACTTATAGTGTCCTGACAACATTCACCATTACAGAAAGAAGCAATGATTTGTGTCTTTTTCTGTATTCTTAAAATAAATTTAGGAATCATATACATGCTTTTAATTACGCCAGCTTTTAAAAAAAGATCTTAAGTCACAGAACTTAAATTTTTGAATTGCCCCTTAGCCTCTTAATATATAATTACCTATAATAATGAGTATATAGTTTATATATATTTAATTAATTATTTATATATAGTATATTATATATATATATGATAATATATATTATTATAAATATATAAAATAACTATATATATATATCACCTATATAATATATATACTATATATTTATATAATATAATATATAATATATATATATAAATATATATATACATATATATATTATATATATATATATATATACACACCTAAAATTAATATATATATAATAATATATATAAAATATATATATATAATATATTATATATATATATTATATATATTAATATATACATGAATATATCATAAATCTAGTATTTCCACTTCTGTAAGATCTTTTATATATTCAGCTCTCTGACTACAGAATTTAACAGCAATGCTCATTCTTACTTACACCTTTACAAGTGGTAAAATCTTTAACGCTTTTAATTCTTTGGTTTTCAAAACATTTCATTAAATTAATTTACCACTTATAAGAGTCTCATTTATTACCAAAAGCAACGAGAAGTAGAACGGTTCCAGTAATATTTTCGTTTTTTGGATTTCTAACAGTTTTGTAAAGGAAGTTTAATTGTACGGCGCGCTAGTTGTATTGTAAGTGTATATTTCTCTTCTGTTGTGTGGTGGATTTGGTTTTGCCCAATTTTGTTAGTCACAAACATAAGTAATATAATAATTATAAATTAAATTATTATATAATAATATATATTATAATAATAAAGTATATATATATGAGTATATAATATATATAGTAAATAAATACGTAGAAATATTATATATTTATAAAAAAAACTTTTGAAATATTTTTGATTTAACATCGAGTAAGCTGAGAATATATATCAGTTATATATTTGTAGCAGTGAGAGATAAATTAGGCAATTAATTATATGTTATAGAATAAACAAAGGAAGACATAATATATAGGTAAAAGTTATAGAAATCATTTAAAAGGCTCTTCTCATGAGGGGATTGAACCACCGAAACTTTAGAAAGATTTTAATCGCATGTTGCGAATGAGACAAATATTAACACTAATTACGTTCGATGACTTTAGCCACTGGACCCATCCTTACTCTGCTCTCCTCTCTCTCTCGCTCCTCTCTACTGCTTATGTCACTAACTGCTCCTCTATAATCTTCTTCATCTCTTTCTCTCTAAATAATTAATATACTTTATATAATAATAATAATATATATATTTACTATATATATATATTATTATATTTAATATACAATTATAGGTCATTAAAGATGAAAATTGAATTAATAATAGTAAGTATATATCATGTAATAAGTATATATATATATATATTATATCATATAAATTATATATAGAGAATATATAAATATAGAAATACAATAATAAAACGTCGTCAGTTATAATAGTACTCATATTATATATGAGTATATGATTAGATTATAGAGGTAGAGAGGTTGTATACTATATATAAAAAGAGTATATAGGGATGACTCATTATTATTATTATGTATAAATATATATAATAACTTATATATATATATTATAATATATTATATATATATTTATATATGTCATATTTATTAATAGTAGTATATATAACTGCTTGGTCAATAAAGAACATAAGTAGCTATATTAAATTATTTCTTATTTTTTTTTTGGGAAGCGGTAATATAAATGAAGGATTTGTAACCATATGATATAAAAATATCAGGCTCATACTGCTCTCAAATCTAGATCCACAAAATTACAACAATTTTAAATCTGTTAAATAAAAAGAAATAAATCATAAAATCTAATGAAAAAATCCCGCAATTAGGATTTTGATACAAACTTGGGGTATATAATAAATCCTTAATGTTACCATTAAACTCTCGAGGAAAGAAATACTGTTTATTATCCAGTTGAGCTTCAGATACATAGTTTATAATCACATAATATACTGATAAATACTATTATATTAATATTAAATAATGCTGAGCTTACTACGGTTAAATCATGAAATATATGTTGATATTTCATAAGATGAAATAATTCTCACAAATTTTCCTCAAGTAGCTGAAGTTAACAAGTCTTTATATATATCTTGTTGTCAAATCTGGACTTAAACGTATTAATAGAAATATTATACGTTTATGGATAATTGATTATATATTATATATATTATATTTATATATATATTATATATATATAAATAGGTTATATTTATTTAAATAGAGTATAAAAACTTATGAGTGAGTATAATAAATAATATTTATTATATATTAAGTTTAATTATAATTTATTTGTAAAATATTAAGAAGTTTTATATTAAAATTATATAATAATATTAAATTATAGTTATTGATACTAGTGTTTAATATATATTTATAAATCAACTATAATTAATGTAATATAAATAATATAATAAATATTGATTTTTAAGTATATGATATAATATATTAATATTATATATAACCGTATAATATTTAATATATGTGATATATATAAGTGTATATAAGTGTGGTATATACGTTATGTAGAGTGGTTATAGTGTAGTGTGTGTGATATTATGATATGATGATGTAAAGTATAAATATATATATATAACCTGATATTGTGTGAATGATGTATTAAATAGTATAAATCTGTTGAATTATGATATGTTATAAGTACATGATGCTATTGAGTAGTGTGTATAAGTAAATCTATGTGAGTGTGTGTAGTATATCAGTGTTATATATTTAGATATATAATATTATAATAAAATCCGGATATTATTTGTAATATTTATAAATAATATAAGTCATAGTATATTAAATATATAATATAATAAATTCTTATAGTGGTGTTAATAGTAATGTAAGTTAAATATAATCTATTAGTATGTGAGTTATATAGTATATAAAGTAAATATATAATTATATTTGGAGTATATATTTATATAGATATAATATATTATGTATTATAAATAATACATATATGTGTGTGTGATAGTTAGTATTAAATAATAGTAAATAATTAGTACTTTGATGTTATTATAGTATAGTTTGAGATTGATATAATATAATTGAGTTAGTGCGTGTGTTATATTTAGTTATAGTAATATATTAGTATATATATATAATATTGAGGCTCACCAAAAAGACTAGGTAAGTATTAGTATATTATATAAATAATAAAATATATATGTTAAGTATTAATATATAGGGTATAAATATGTAATAGTGGGACAAAGAAAATAAAAATAATGTGAATTAAATAAAAATAAAGATTGATACTAAAATATAATAAAAAAAAACAAAATCAAAATATTTGATCTTGAAATTTTAATGCGAATAAGATGCACAAAGGCAGAAATATTAAGTTGTAAGATATATTTATGAAAAGTGATATAGAAAGTTTTATTAAAATAGGTAGAGTTAGAAATATAGTAAGTGTCATATATATAAACACCTCCCAATATATTATATAGGTATGATATATATAATATATTATATAACTATGTATCTGTGGCTGTGTCATAGTAAATGTGGGTATAAGTGTATTGATTATGTTGTATTGAGTATATGTGTTGAGTTAGTGTGTGTTGGTGTATTAATATATTAGTGTGTGTGAGTTAGTAAGTTGAGTGTATTATGTTAATGATTAGTATATTGTGTGTTCTAAAATAATAAAGATGAGGTAACATGTTATGATCTCCAGAGATAGACGGCTCAGTGTAAACAGTATAGATATAATAAAATAAACGCAATAAAACTCTTATATTACTGACCACTATACAAATACATTTACAAATTCTATGGAGCACAAATGATATCACTAAAAAATTAATAACTTTCAAATTACTATAAAAATAATAAAGAAATTTTATTTAAGCATTTTATTAATATAAATAATAATAAATATGGAAATAAAAAAAAATAACTAAATTTATTAATATTACAGCATTATTAGTTCTTTAATGAGTATTTGTCATGTTTATAAAGTCTCAACCTTATCTGTTGAATACTAGAGAAGTCTTAAAATACTTTTATATTACATTTTTTTGTTTTTTAGCATATGAAAAACATAAATGGAAAGAGAAATTTCGGATTAAATGTCAATGTACAAAACCTGCAAGGATATAAAATAACTTACAAAACATACATGATGAACAAAAAAGGGAGAGAGAGAGAGAGAGAGAGAGAGGAGAGAGAGAGAGAGAGAGAGAGGAGAGATGAGTTAGAGAGTAGAGAGGAAGAGAAGGAGGCACAGTGATAAGAGAGAGAATAGTTTCATTCTTAATCAGCTAGAAATAAAAAGCAAAAGAGAGAGACTGAGAGATTGAAACAGAGTTTTACTAGACTAATAAAAAAGCGAGATTAAATAAACCAAAAAGGACAGAGGGAATATTAGGAGCGAGATAAAAGAGCGAGAGACACTCACTAGAAAGTAGAGGAATAAGAGGACAAAAGATAAGAGAGAGAATCAGGAGTACATGACAAGAAGAGAGACAAACTGAGAGATAGAAAAATATGAGAGGGTGAGAGGAGATATAGAGAAAGAGAAGAAAGAGGAGAGTAGAAGAAAAACGAGAGAGAGGAGAATAGTTAAAGAGAGCACGAGAGAGAAGAGAGATAAGAGAGAAGAAGAGAGACGAAAGAAAGGAGAGAGGAAAAGTTAAATATCTATATTTTTGGAATTTAATCAAAATCAGAAAAATTTAATTATAATTACTTTTTTACAATTAAAACAAAGATGGTTCACAAGTTAAAAAATTATTGGTCTCTAGGTTCTAGACTCCTAATAGAGTATACAGAAGTCCTAATGTATCTATTGTAACCGTTTTAAGCTCAATTATAAAAGTATGAGATCTAATATATTAAACATAGCAGATTAAATATAGAGTATTATAATAATGAAGTAGAAGAGAAATAAGGAACAATAAAACCGCCAGTAAAGCAGTAATAGATATATACATCATTTATAAAATAATAATATAAAATAATAAATAATATAAATAAAACACTATATAATAAATACTAATATAATAAATAATAATTAATAATAATAATAATAATAATAATAATAATAATAATATAATCAATACTATTATATATATATATAATATAGAATATGAATAATTAAACAAATAATAATACTTACGTTAATATTCTGCTCTTTGAAAGTTTCCTCAATATTTGAGAGAATGGATAATCGGAGAGATTAACCTGCTAATGTTATTATAAAGGGTATGTAAATCCCCACAAACTTGAAAAAACACATAATGAATTATTTTTGAATTTTTTTACGTATTGTGGTATGCTAACTAAAATAAATATATAGACGATTCTTTATTTATATGATCAGCAAGAATAATAGAAATAATATGAGCGGTTTTTTAGTCTTCCTCTTTCCAAATCTGAATAAAAGAAATTTGAGAAAATTCGTCTCTTTTAATGGAAGTCACACGAATCAAATATATACGAAATATATACATTTGTGTTTTATTTTTCAGGTTTGTGGTGATTAATAACATGCTTTTATACATGTTATTAATAACATTATACATAGGTAAAATAAAGCAATAACTAAGCTTGGAACTTCAAAACAATATAAGTAAGATTATTATATTTTTTTTTTCTTTTTTACTATTTTTATTATTATTATTATTATTATTATTATTTTTATTATTATATTATTATTATTATTAATATTATTAATTCATTTATTATGTTTATTGTTATTATTATTATTTTTATTTTGATAAAGAAAATCATGGTAATTATTCACAGCTTATTTATCTTTATTATAGCAT
>JABUQX010033849.1:0-15000 GCA_015478945.1 Trachelipus rathkii | reverse complement strand
ATTATATTATTATTATATTATTATTATTATTATTATTATTATTATTATTTTGATTAATATTATTATTATTATTATTATTATATATTATTATATTTCATTATTATTATTATTATTATTATTAATTAGTATCATCATCATCATCATCATTCATATAATTTCATTCATTCATCATCATCATCATCATCATAGTTAAATTATAGTTGTTGTCTGTTGTTCTTGTGAGTGTGTACTTTGTTTGTTTGTTAAGTTGGTATTGGATTGTTGAGCATTGAGTATAGATTATTATTCAAACAAAAATGGGTTTGGAAATATTTATTCAATATGTCTTTATTAAAAAATCTTTGATGGTGAAAAAATGTATGATGCCTAGGGATAATATCGATTTCTCCCATAAATAAAATTCGATACAATGGTTAGATTTATTTTGAAGGATATTCCTCCAATTTCTAGTGCGTAATAATAATTAAGAGGAGAAATAGGGAACTCATGTAATGTAATCAATCGAGCACTTTGCTGTTCATGAATAGTTTTTTTTTTATCCGCCATACGTGTTTATTATGGTTATTCTCGAAAGACTATGGAGTTTACGCAAAACAATCACGTAGATCAGAACGAAGAGAAATTAAGTATATCATTAAAAAATACAGATAACATGGTATGTCAAACACTTTTTCATTCCATATATTCTATCACACACCGATTATTAATCAAGTAGTAGAATGATGAATTACGCCTACAAGGAAAAGAAAGATTATAGTGTGACACGGAATTAGCTTGTTGTTAAGAAGGATATGACATAAAACAGAAAAAGGAAGGTAGGAAATTATATACAAATCATGTTTAATTTGCAGTGTAAGTTAGGTATAAGAATCGATAAAAAGTTAAGTAGACGATCACAAAAGACATGTGATTTGGTTTGAATTAGATATTATAACGAGTCATCAAATATTTTAAGAAAGAGTAAGTATTGATTTAATTACAGTCGATTTTTGAAAAGTAATTATATATATAGTATTACTGATTTATCTCTTCTATTCTAAGCGTAGATAATAACCTAAAGGACTATAAAATAAAATTACAAAAATTACAAATACCCATCATTAATAATAATTAATAGGTTTATTAATTAATTATGAACAATATTAATGAAATTATTGGAATTAATATAAAGAATAATTTATAATATTAATAACTAAATAATAATAATAATAATAATAATAATAATAATAATATTAAAGTTTATATATAAACCAACGTAATACATACCGTTGGTTTATACATAAACTTCGCACCAAACACCCATCAAAACAGAATATATAAAAAAAATTAATAATAAAAAAAGGAAAATATTATTCGCTATTTTGTTCGAGGAGAAATTTGTCAAATTTACAAAACTTATTCGCTTATATGTCGTAGAGAAGGAAAAAAGAAAGAAAGAAAACACTTTTCCACAGGTTTGGTATATCAAATCAATAATACAAAAAAGAAGGCCAGACATAATTATTATACCTGTGGTTTCTTTAATGAGATATACTCCTAACTGGGAATATCGTTTTCCCGTAGAGTGCTATAAAGGTCATAACCTGAACTTAGATTGGAATTGTCGATGTTTCTTCAACTAAAATTTCTGAAGGTTAAATAAATTGACATTTTTTTTGAAGTTTGGAATTTAGATCTTCACAGCTGACCTAGCCTGACCTATGAGTAAAGAGAGGCCAAATTTCTCCTAGAGACGAAGAGAAGGTGAGATGGGGAGTGAGAGAGGGGCATGAGTTGGAAGGAAGTGAGAGTACTTAAGGAGAGAGGGAGAGAGGAAGAGAGAGAGAGAGAGAGAGAGAGAGAGAGAGAGAGAGAGAGGATAAGGCAAAAACTAACTTTATAATTACTATATATAATAATAAATTAATATATATGTACAATATGATTTCCTTCAACTATACACAATTATTATTATTATTATTATTATTATTATTATTATTATTATTATATTATTATTATTATTTATTATTATTCATTATCTATTGATTATTATTATTATTATTATTATTATTATTACATAATGTTCACGAAAAATTTGGGGTTGAAGGGAATTCTAAAAGAGCTCACATCCCCCTTTATATACAATATTTATCCACACAAGAATAAATAAGAGAAAATATATATAATTGAAGGAAATTTTTTCTACAAAATAAAATCATAAAAAACACTTTCACTCATGAATTACAGGGTGGTATAAAGTCTTTAATATTATAAATAAATAAATAATAAAAATATAAATAATTTACCGACAAAGCATTTTAGACTATCCTGTTAAATTGTAAAGATTTTTAGAATACTTTCAAAGATTATTTGATATTTTTCATAATGTTATAATTTCTAATTATATTATATATATATATATATATATAATATTATACTATATATATATATATATATATATATATATAATATATAATATATAAAATATAATATATATATATATATATTTATAAATATGTATACTACACTAATAAAGATTGTTTATATTTACAGCAGTTTAGACCTTGTGTGACAAATGAAAATAATAATAATAATGATAATAATAATAATAATAATAATAATAATAATAATAATAATAATAATAATAATAATAATAATTTTGCTGATGATAATGATGATGATATTATTATTATTATTATTATTATATTATTATTAATTTATTATTATTATTATTATTATTATTATTTATTATTATTATTAATATATATTTTATTATTATTATTTTATTATTATATTATTATTATTATCATTATTATTCAATATCTTAAATTTAAGTAGCTTAATGACACACATTGTTCTTATAGTATATCTTTTATTTATATTATAAAGCAACTTATAGTTAATCGTTTATTTGATAGTTAAATAAGAAACCCCGCCACTGCTCTGAAAGAGGGGCTACTGGGAAAAGGACAGTAGTTACCTTCGAGCCCCTAAAAAGTAATGAAGACTCTAAATTTTAATGCTTACATTATTGTATTGATAATAAAAAATAAAAAGATAATTATAAAAATTCATAAAGAAAAGTTTATTTAATAACATAATTAATTTAATAGTATATTTATTCGAGGTAAAGTTAAAAAAGTAATATAGATTATATTATGATGTAGAAGAAGAAAAGACTTTACTCGTCTATCTCCATCAAGAGCACACATAATACAACTGAAATAGTAGGGCCCAGCCCTTTTCTGGTCTCGCAAGGAAAATGAATATAATTTTCAAAATCAGCACGGAAAATATGTCACCAATAATTTACTCAGCTTTCAAGTTTTCAAAAATAATTTGGAATTTTATAATGCAAATCTACAACAAGGAAATGATATATAAATTAAATAATATAATAATAAATATAAATATAAATAATGAATAATAATAATATAATAATACAATAAAGATCAATAAATAAACGCCTAAGCCACTCAATCAAGGTACCGATTTGGAAATTCAAAGGAACTAAAGAAGAGCAAGAAAGATAAGGAAGAATATAGATAAGTATATATAATAAGTATATATATTATTAATAAATGATATAATATATATATATATAAAGTATATAAAGATATATAGATAGATATGTAGATATAAGATAAGATATATATATAATAGATATATAGACTAATATATAAGATATATATATAATGAATATTATATATATATATAATATAGAAAGAATACATTGTAAATAATGAAAATATATTTATATATAGATATAGTAATATAGATAGAAAATATATAATAAATGATATATATAAATATATAAGTGTATATTATATATATGATATATAATAGATATAGTATAAAGTAATATATGTATTAAACAAAAATTAGAAAAAAAGTAATAATAAGGTAAACATATTTAAGTAGAAGTTGTTCTAACATCAGACATCAGTGTAACTTAGGAGAACAGGCAACACCAGATACAGTAAAACAAATGTATTAGTATTTGGATTCAGCGGGAATGTTTAGAAAGAAGAGGGGGAACCTTACAAGGGAAATGAGTAATGGAAGTAAAATTGTCGGTACAAATACTCTCAAATAGGTGATGATGTGAGAAAGTTTTTTTTATTATTTTCCAACTCCCATTAGGGAAGACATACAAGCCGATAAACGGAAACCGAAAGATAGGCCGAGAGAACTCACCTGACCCTGCTAGACTTTGACTGTTTACCCAAAAGTCAGGGTATAGTTATTCCTTTAGTTTAAAAGTGATAATAACAAGAAGTTATAATTGCACAATTTAATTTAATAAGTCCAGAATTACTTTAAGTACGTAAGTAAGAGAAAAGGAAAGGGAAAACAGATAAATAGAGAAGAAGGAAACCGCAGAGAGTAAGAAGGACAAGGAGAGTCGAAGGAAGGGTCTCTCAAGGTCCCGCGAGGTGGAAGGTAGGTAACGAAAAGGGGGACTTCTTCCCCACTGTCCCCAAACAGAAGTATTAGGTTCAGAGGAATCCCCTATAGATAAAAAAAAAAAAAAAAAAACTTTCTTAAAAACAATTTCTAACAGAATAAATGGCAAAAAAAAAAAAAAAAAAAAAAAAAAAAAAAAAAAAAAAAAAAAAAAAAAAACTTTCTAAATTTTGCCAATTGAATCCATAATTATAATTTTGTTTGTTTAAATGTAGGACTTGTGCCAGTTCCTAGTTATTAATATGGGACATGTCTGCTATTAAACAATCATGGAACAACAAATCGTATGTTGTTACATACAATATATATAAGTAAATATTAATATATATATTTCAGCTATCAATTGTGGCATTGGTAAGTATTAAATAATATATATATATAATAGACTTATTAATATATATATAGTAATATAAATATATGATATATATATATAATAGATTATAATATATAATAATATATATCATTAATATTGCATTGGGTTCAATTACAAGTACTTGTACTTAAGGTTACAATTATTTTAAGTTGAAAGTACTTTGTACTTTTTATTGTATGTTAGCAGTTTTCTAAAACCAGATGTCATGTACTTGTACTGTACTTGTACTGTACTTAGTAATAAATGTAATTATACTCGCAAAGGATGACTTTGCAAGTACTATTTGACATTTGTGTAACTTGCTGAAATATTTTTTGTATTTTTCTTTTAATCATTTTCCCTATCAACTTGGGTTATTATTTCTAAGATATATATTGTATTTCTTAAATAAATTTCCATTTATTGAAAATATAAAGTATTTAAATGTATGGTGCAATTAAGTTCGATTCGTATTTATATATAATGAATATAATATAGTAATATATATATATATATATATAAAGTATAATATTATATATATATATATAATATAAATATATATTATATGATATATTAGAGATGCACCGGAAGAGAGTAATGTTATAGGCCGGAAGGCCGAAGAGAAGAAGGTGGGAAATTTTAATTCCAAGGCGCCGGATACCTCGGAAGTCTCCGCCGAAGAATGAAATTCCAAAGTTATATTATTAACGTACCTATCTCTCATCGATCCATCTCTTAATCTCTCGTCTCTCTCTCTCTCTCTCTCCTCTACTCACGTCTCATCTCTCAAATCAGACTCTCTCTCCTCTCTCTCACTCTTCTCTACTTCTCTCTCTCTCTCTCTTCTCAATCTGTGTCTCCATGGCATGCTTTAATAATTATTAGTAACAAGATATTAAGTAAGTAAGTAATATGAAGTAAAGAGAAGATAGTTAGAATTGAATTTTGAATTGATAAATATGAAGATATAAAGATGTAAGATATAAGAAAAGTAATAAAGATAGATAAGAGAAGGTTTTTTTTACACTGCAGGAATATATATATAGATAAGAAAAGATAAATAATATAAATAATATAAAGGATGGCTGTATATGAAAGAAAAGAAGAAGATATGATGTAGACTACGTTAAGAAGCACAGTAAAAAACAAGATGCAATTTATCAAGAAGAAGTGCACGCTTCTCAGGTAAGAAACGATACAGAGTCCTAAGTAGTAACTACCTAGAAGAGAGAAGAAGCATAGAAGAAGTGCAAGTGCGTGATTTAAGGGGAAGAAAACCTTCTCTAGAGTCAAGAAGAAGAAGAAGAAGACCTTTAACATTCTGATGAAGAAACAAGAAGAAGAAGAAAAAAACAAGACGTTGAACACGTAAGCAATTTGAAGAGAAGAAAGAAGAAGAAAGAAGAAAAGAAGAAGGGGGCTAAAATCCGTGAAGAAGTGAAAGAAAAGTGAACTTTACATATTGTACAGAGATACTGGGAATAAGGAAATTAACTATCAAGAAGTGAGAAGAAACAGCACGAAAAGAAGACAGCAGAAGTGAGAGAAGAAGAAGAAAGAGAGGAAGTGTAAGAAGCAAAGTAATATTAAATAGCACAATAACATTGTTGCATAGGAGATCAAGTCTTGAAAAGAAGAAACAATGAAAACCAACATAGTTTTGAGAGAAAGAGATAGAAAGAAGAAATAAGAAGAAAGAAAGATAGATAACGTAAATAGCTGCGTGTTAAAGACGGAGGAAGAAGTAGGGAGAAAGAAGAAGAAGAAGAAAGAAGCTGAAAAAGAGGAAAAAAACGAAGAAGTTAAGGAATATCAGCTCATGAACAGCAAGAGGACAAGGAGAAAAAGATGATGATAACAAAGTGAGTGCAAAGCCAAGAATGCAATAAGAAAGAAAAGTAATCAAGTGCGACTACATAGGTGTAAAGAAAGAAAGTGTTCTTACAATAGAAAAACGACATGCAACATGCTTTGAAAATAAGCTGAATTAGATAGCAAAAGGAATATAAAGAAGAAACATTAATGATTAGAAAAGAAGTTAATTAATAATAAGCTCTACATAATAATCAGAATAATTCAGTCTGAGATAATTATTGAAAATTGGGGGGGAGGCTTGGAATAACTAATTAATGTGATTATATTCCCTGATACGAAGATTAATATGTTATTCAGTAATTAATGTACAAGTTATCGCGTTAAGCGACACAAACTCTAAAGGTGAGATAAAAAGATCTATTCAAGAGAAATATATATATAATATATACATGTGGTATATCCAACAAGGTAAAATATAATATAATAATCCAATATCGCAAAAGACATTTGCAATTTACGCTGGGTTTCGAGAGACTATTGTATTACAGAAGAATATTAGTGACTCACCCAATATTGCACAATATTACTCATTACCGCAATTTATTACCTCTTTAAAATAGAAAATTAGGTGGAAATACTTAAGTTTATAATAATAATAATAAAGATTATAATGTAGATAAATAATAAAAGTGAAACAAAATAAGTAACAGAATTTCTCTCTAATACGCATGTGATATTCAAATATACAACAAAACAAGACATAACTATAAATCCAATTGTCATTTTGTTTTGGCAGTGGTTAATAATATAGTCACAATAATATTTGTTTGATAATAAAAAATTCAAGATAGAATAAAGAGACTTGTTGTATAATTTTATGTGTGACTATTTTTGTATATAGTGTAATGGCGTAGTGTGTGGGCTCAATAATGAAAAAGATAATAAATATACAATATTTTTTATAAAATGAATTGAAAAATAATAATGAGATAAATAATAATATGGAAACTATTAAATCAAAATAATAATCAATAATAATTCTTGTTAATGTCAGGTTTCTTTTCCGATGTTTATCTCCTCAGGACCTGTCTCTCATATAGACTTATATCATACGTACCCCAGACATAACTTCTTAGTAGATATTGACATATCAGTCATTATTTCAGTGACTGGGATAGACACTCCACATATTATGTCGCTTTACAGAGCTGTTTTAGAGATGTCGTGCGCATATTGAGAGACAAAGAAGAGGATTCATACCTCGTGCGTACGCGATCCATAGCAAACAAGTAATGGACCGACACGTTAAACCCAGTGGAACAGTGACGACTCTCTGTTAACACCATTACAAACTCGCTGATAAAATAAGAGAAAACGTAACATTAGATATTATTATTATTAATCTTTTAGAAAAGCAGCTTTACTTAGACCATATATCTCATATGTAACCTATGATATTACGACTTAGAATGTAAATTTATATTATTTTTTACTCATAATAAATCTCATATATACTTTATATAATTAAGTATATATTTTAATTTAATACTTTATTATTAGGAATAATTATTATTATTGATTATAATATATTATTTTATGGAATTTATGATTATTATAGTTATCAGTCCAATTGCTCTACTAACTAGTATTTTAAACTGAAGATCAAAAATACGTCGATAAAGATAGTAAGTGTGAGCCAAACGCTCAAAGTTACACAAGTCTCTTTTAATCACTCCATATATATTGATTTATTCGAAACATATTAAATAATAGATTTATGTAATATATTATTAAATAACTTTATAAATCAATTTATATTCAGAAGAGAATTGTTTCTACAATATATGGAATTTATATTTCAATATAATATAAATCATATAACATTAATAATACAATAACAATACTAATTGCAAAATAATTTAGATGGCGATAGATCCTATTTTAAAATACTAACCTTATTATAGATATTAATTTTAATAATGCTACATGGCTACAGGATGCCTAGATGTAAAGATGTATTGAATGAGATTCGCATCATGTTAAATTAATATATTTCATAACTGATGATGTATAATTAATTGTTTAATGCTTATTTAATCAAACATAGGGGAATAGTATACTTTTACTGCTTGACATTGCCTTGTTGTGAAGTTTTAATCATGGGATTGTAGAGTTAGATTATAATCTTGTGTTTGTAATACCTACAGTTAATGTTGTATGTGCGTGATTTCGATAGAGATAAGAGAATAATTTTATGCTTCAGCTCAATTAATTGAATTATAGTTGTGGTTAATAATTCTATAGAAAAACATCTTCTAACTCATAATGAGTTAGAAGCTAGAAATTCTGTGTCTGTTATTCCATTTCAATAAATTCAGATGGACAGTGCCTTTTCAAGGTCATTGTAAGCCTAATAGATGTTATAAATATCTGTAAAAGTGTGATACTAAAAATCTTTTCTCCGCTTAGTAGAACTTATGCCAACTCTTTTGTAGTAGATGATTTAAGAACCATTAATATAGAGAGTCAACATAAGGTGAAATCATTAATAAATTTTTGTACCTTTGCCTCCCTGTATTAAAGGAACTTATTATGAGTGAAAGATCTCTCCCACCAATTACAAATTAGCTTGTCCTTCCTTCAAATGATATTATTGGTACCCCTCTTCTTTTGACAGACGATAATCCTCGTGCGAATTAAGATCGATAATTTGAAATTTTCTCAAGCGGTGCAAAGAAGAAGTAAAACTTTTATAAAAGCTTAAAAGAGATTAAAAATATTGGTAATATATATATAAACTTTTTCAAATGTTCTTGAGTTTATGAATACAAATTGAGCTTATAAAATATATGGAATAAAATTGAATGATCTATAATAATAATGTAAATTTATACCCTCTAAGTATCTTCACCACCAGATTCACATGATAGTAAATAACTGAAAATGAAAATACTAGGTGATACCTAAGTATAATGAATATATTTTATGAGAATAGGATATAACACATAATTTCTATTTTATTCTTGGAAGTTAGCTTTAGATACATGCTTACTCTCTCATATGTAAAAAATCGTTACTCATATGAAAGAAAATGTTATATAAATAATAGAATATTATATTACAGAAATAATAATCAAACCCATAAGGAACTGATTTAAAGTAAAAAAATAATTTTATTATATTATTAAAAATTGAGCAAACGATAATAGATATATATAAGCCAATTTCCATGCAAGTATAACAATAACATTATTATATTAATAACAGTGATGATGGAAAGTAGAACTAGATACATGCACATTATTTTCAAGAAATATTATTTTTGTACACATTAACCTAGAGTGTGTGTTGTGATAAACTTATAATTAAGTTATCCTGTGCTCAGTTCTTCATTTTAGGGTAGGTAAATGGAGTTAGAAAGGTGCAAGGATTATGATGTATATGGGTTATGTTCCGTAGATGTGACGAAGTTTGCTACGCGAAACAGTCTGTAATATAAATGGTAACTAGGATATATAAATCTGGAACCTATAATGGGAACTCAGAGAGTCCACTGTTATGGTTGGAAAGAAAGAGGATAAATGTCTTTCGCTCTTCTAATTATTGGATCTATCTGCTATTTGATATTATAGACATAACTTTTACCCTTGATAATTTATCTTAGAGGTAGATATAGAGAGATGAATTTCTATCTCAGGTCCAAACCTCTTCTATGATGTGTAATAGTATTAGTTTTAAGGCAATATTTTCGACTTCGGCGAAAACGGATCCAAGCGCAAATAAATCGCTATATAAACCTCAATGAGACAACGGAAATATACATAATTGCAGAATGTATTGACACATGGTATTAAAAGGAAAAATTATCGTTTCCTATTTATTTGGTAAAAAGACTATATTAATAGCCTTAAGCATTGTAATTATTATATATCTCAAATGCTCATTACCTGTTGGTAAATAAATTTATTGAAATATTCAATAAGCATATAAGAAGCACAAATTATTATTTTTGACTATAAGTTATTAGAGATATTTGGATAATGAAAATAGTACTAACAATAAATAGATCAATTGCAGTTGCAATTATTAATTTAGTAATGGTTATGATTATATTCATTATAGTTTTGATATTATTATAACTTAAATATATATATAACATTTTTAAATATTCAATCTCAAATAAAATATAGTTATATAATAGAAAGATAATAATAATAAATTACTTCAATAATTATTATCAGATCAAGATATACTCTAATTATAACAAGTAATACTAGATAACATTTGAGACAATTAATTAATCTGATTTGATAAATAATGGTAAAATCATCGATTAGTAATAATTTAAAATATAATGAAAATATAATTTAAAACATTACAAATAATTCATTGTAATTTAATTTAAAAAATAATAAATCAATATAATAAATAATAATTAATAATAATAATAATTAATAATTTATATAAATAATAATAATATATAATAATAAAATAATAAATAATTAAATCAATAATAATAATGATAAAAATAATATAAATATATGAATAAAAATAATTATTAAATATTATAAAATAATAATAATAATAAATTTAATAAATAATACTTATTAAATTAATTAAAAGCATTTAAATATTATATAATAATAATAATAAAATAAAATAAAACCATAATAATAGGGGAAAATAAACACCAATATTCACATCATTATATCTTATGCACACTTCCTAACTCATTTATTACCTACTAAATGAGGACAGATAAGTCAAACTAACTTGTAATGGTATACAATAGATGATATCCTCCTAAATTTGTCTCACTACCTATTTCTCGATAATCACCTATTACTATAAGTTTCATAATGGTAGTTTGTTATATTATAATCTATTTAATAGGCATCTATATATATAAATATTTAAAGTAATTATAAGGATATATATATATAATTCAATATTTTTTAGTCTTTTGGTTCAGATTATATTATATTTAGGCATTAGTATGTTATAAATAATAGATAAAATTTGGTGGTGAATCAGTCGGGTTGTATATGTATATTTTTTAAAGCTACTATTTATCAATATAGTGTATTTTTTTAGTTTAAGGGTTATAGTCTCATTTTGGATATCTATAAATAACCCTTATTTAATATGATTGTATTTATCAAATAATATATAATTAGTCTAATTTATATAGTATAATTGGTAGTTACTATAAGGTACCTATTCATTATATATAATATTATTATATATATATTAATTTAATTATCAATCGACTCGGGTCTTCGTAACCTGTAATATATGTGCAAGTTTGATTAGGCGATCCTACTTTATTTATTGATCTATACAAAGACTAGCTAGTGTACATCTATGCTACTACATGTCTCTCTTATATATAAAATATTCCCTAACTATATTATATTTTTTTACCAAATAAGCTTTATTATTTACCTAATAGATTAAATTGCACCCACTTGTAATCAGTTTTCTTTTATAGAATATAAAACTACTTCCTATATGATGTTTTTATAAATATTTATGTAAAAAAAAAAAACGTCATACAATTTTTATAAATTTGCTCTCTCCTCTCCAAAATAAAATTATACTTTTATTTTCAAAACTACCTTTTTAAAAAATAAATTTATGCTCATACAGCTTCGCGAAAGACTCTCAGTGTACTATTACGGTAGGTCTCGCGTGACGCTGTGCGAAGCGACAAATGAATTACGCTGTTCTCTAAAAAAGGGCCCTATTCTCCTCTCTCTCAGGCCCACTCGAGTTTTGTTTAAGCCGGAGCCGGTAGCATAACACGGCCAAAACATTTTTCGTTCTCAACGTGTGCCAATAACATTTTGAAAAGTTTTTGATGTTCTTTTTTTTCATATTCCTCTATTTAATAATCATAATTTATCCAAGCCAAATACTGAATGCCTTTAATTCAATTTTATGTCTTGAATATTCAATTAATTATTATAGTATATATATATAATATATAATATATATCTCCATTTTTATCTTATCTTTAGATCTTTTTATTGCATTTTATAGACTGTATCTAATAAATATATAGGAATAATTATAAAAATATTTTAATAGTGAGTTTTAGTTTATGAAAACGTGAGTATATTATAATATTCAGACACAAGTTTTGGATTTTACTTCCAAGTTCTAAAGATTTATTGGACCTTTAATAAAAGATTTTATTTATTATATTCTTATATGTGAAAGTAAAATTTTTTTATAACTTTTTTAAGTTTTAATGCGTTTACGTATTAATATATATATATTATATATATTTAATATATATTAATATAATTATATTATATATTATATATATCTATATAATATATATATATTAATTATTAATATATATATAATATATATATATATATATATATATATATAAATTATATTAATATATATATATAATATATATATATATATATATAATATTTTATATATATATATAATATAATATATATATATTATATTAATATATTAATATATATATAGTTATATAATATATAGGACGAGATCGTGATATATATGATTAGAGAATATGTTTTATTTGGTTGTTGAAATTGTTGAAGTGGAACAGAAGAAAAAATATTGTACTCGTATATATATATATTATATATATATATATATATATATAACAAAAGTACTAGTGATTTATTTTGGTTAGGTTATATATATTATAGTTCTCTATAGAGGTAGATATTGTATATAGCATAGATTAAAAAATATTTAAGTACTCCTTATATATAAGGGTAAGGGGGATATATATATATATATATATATAGAGTATATAATATAGTGATACTATTATAATTAATTAATTATAGTATTATAATATTTATGGTATTACTTATTTGCGTAAGCAAAATTTTGTGGAGATGTGGAGGAGGAAAATATATATATAATACATAATTATATATTAAACGCGCGCCTTGTTGGATACTTATTTGATACGAATTCATGACTACTAAGTGTCAGACTTCCTCTTTCTCAGATAAATCTCATTCAATCGCCCGGATCAACAAGTCTCAAATCAGCTGCGGTGCTCGAAAGATAAACAGTGCGACAGACCGGACTAAGCCATCGAGAAGCCAGAATCTTCGAGACTCAAAAACTCACGCACGAAAGGTCTCGTCGCCAGAAAGGAGGAAGGGGTAAAAATACGGAGAGAACTAGAGACATCATATGAGAGAGGATAAGAACTACTCGAATCTTGAAGAGAGCGAGATGCAAGTGCGTATCTTCTAAGCAGCAGGCAACTTTTATTACCTTTATGTTTAAATAAATTGTTTCATTTTCAAGTTTTAGTTTTAAGATCACCTTGGATAGATTGCTCTTTAATGTACTGTAATAGGATGACCTGTTGTGGTTATTGTGTGTGTGATCAAATTACTCATGAATTATTAGAATCAGACACTATACAAGATGGGTGATTGGGAGAACTACGTACATAATCGTATTACAACATGGGGCTGGGAGATTTTAGAAGATAAGTGTGATTAGTAGTAAGTGTGACCTTTTATAATAAACTTTTAATGTACGTATATACTAATGTGTAGCAAATGGATTTATGCGCATTATGACAAGAGCTGACACAGCTATTTAGCCCTGTACGTACTAGGATGTTTAGGCATTTTACTATAATTACTTTAGGTGTTTAAATGTAGATTAGCTAGTTTTTTAAGCCGTTTTAAAATTTGGTGCTGCAGTAAGGTTAAATTGGTCTAGAGTGAGGGTAATGTGCTGTGTGTTGTAGTTCTTTTAGGGTGTTCTAGGTTTTACATAGTTTTACATATTTATGTTAAGCTTTACATACGGTTTTAGAATTTTCTTTCTATTTTGTAAACATAAGGTATTGTAGTTACTCACGTCTCTTATTATTTTGATTGAGTGTTTTGACTAATGCTAAATATGAACTTTATTTTAGATTGTATGTTAATTTAGTGTGATTATACTGATAAATATATGTGTGAGATTTAGTTTTATGTTAAAGTGTTTTCGGATATAATCCTCTGTTATGTTTATGTGCTGCTAATATTAATCTAGTGTCTTGTCTGGGTGTGTGGTGCGTGTAGAGAGTAGCCTAGGGATGTATGCGTATGTTTCCATGGTGTGATGCGCGCTCGCTCTCGAGCGTGTGCTCTCTAGTGTGCTGTATATGGATGTGGTTTATGAAAGAATTTAGAGGTAGGGGTGGACAAGGGATAGTGTTAGAATGATGGAGGAGTGGAGGGTTCCCTACCTATTATATGAGGATATTTTGGTTTTTGTGTGGCGAATCGGTGAAGATGAGTTGTGTGTTGTGAGAGAGAGAGAGAGAGAGAGAGAGGAGAGGAGAGAGGGAGAGCGATGTGAGAAGGAGAATTTGAGGGAGA
>JABUQX010033848.1:0-32157 GCA_015478945.1 Trachelipus rathkii | reverse complement strand
ATAATATAATACGGAAGTCCTTCGATTCTAAAATTATCCACATTTGAAAAATCAGGGACAAAAAAATGGCTGGAGAGGAGAAAATATATTATTTGCGTTTACGAGTATCAGGATTTCAATCTCTTTTCCCCAATGTGATAAGTTTAACTTGCCCGTTTTTTAAAAGAAAGGGTGGTAAATTGATTATTACAAACTTTGTTGATATTAAACATAAATTGGAGCAGAAGCTTGAAACGCCGACTGAAATTTTTGAAGAACACGATTATAGCAATGCTCTCCTAGTGCTAGAAAATTCCACGATGTTGAATATTAAAAATTACGATTTGTATCTGGTGGTCGGGAACGAGAAAAAGATAATCGAACTTAGAAATCAATTGTGGGATAGTATTTGTGATCACTTTCGCATAGCCGATAAGCTTAAACGAGTAGAAGAAAATTTTGAAAAAATACTCAACATTTCTATTTCTGCCGAGTATATACCGTTCGCTATTTCTGTTCTTAATACATCGAGGTTAATTTTATTAATACCAAAAAGTTCGCTTGTTTTACGCAATTTGATGTTTGCGATAACCGAAAGACTCGGTATATTTATTATGAGCTTATTTTATGGAAAAATCTTTGAATTAAAAAACATATTCCTTCAAAAGTTAAGCGATCGCGAATGCGCGTATTTACGTCTCGCGATTATTAATAAGGGTGAACAAAAAGTTTTTTTCGATTTGTTGGGAGATGTAGAAACGAAATTACCTAAATTGAGGTTTGAAATGGAAGACGACGAAAGCAATCTTTCGCCCGAAAAGTACGATTTCAAAATGCTTCTCTGCGATAATACGCAATGTTATATTAACATCACCGTAGATAAAAAGGAAGAGAAGAAAGTTAAGAGCTTGGAATTTTTTTTAGCGTACAGAGATTGTTATCACTGTATAACGGAAAACTATTACGAATTTCATCAAAACATGGCAAGGTATATGAATAATAAAGATAATAAAGATTCCTCTTTCGTTAAATCGTTCGGTGGTCGTTTAGATAAATATAAAAATCTCGTCGGGTATTGCATAGAAATAGCTAAGAAAGCAACGAGTTCGAGTGTGGCGTTGAAACTAATTCGTTTGATTAAAAATCTCGCTAACGAACTTTGGTTGGAGAACCGACCTTTAGAAAACGCGGTTAAAAGAAGTAGAAACGTCGCGAATCACGATACTTTAACCGTCGTTTTCGTCACTCACGACATTAAAAAGTTGGAAATAATCTTTAAGCGACCCGACGACTTTAGCGACGAAGAAATAGAAGAAGAAATCACAAATGCAAAAAGAGAGAAAGAAATTTGGCTCGAAGTTTCGAAATATTCTCAAGGGGGTTCCAACCCTCATCGCGTAGAAACGAATAAAACTGTTGACTTTTACGACAAAATTTTATTATTTTGCAAAAATCTTAAAAAGGATTGCGAGTCGTGTTATAGGCAGATCAAAACGCAAAAATTGTTCAGTACCAAAGAAATAGATCGTTTCAGAATTGAGGACGGTTATTGTTTTGAATCTAATCCCAGTCCCACTACTAGCGCGCAATTAGGACTCGTATGCCCTTTGAAAACCCCGATTCCCGTAAATTTTATAATGGAAGACGGGAAGAGAAAACGATTCTCGGATGAGAAATATAGATTGAGAATGTGTTGCATTTTCGAGGCTTTGCAAAAAGGCGTTCTCGGAATGGATTTATATGGCTATCGTTATCACAATTTAATTCGAGATTTACGCGTTATTTGGCCTCTAGAAGAAGAACTAAAGAAGCTAGGCGATCGCGGCGATAATCCAATCCCGGATTATATTGAGCGTAGAAACCTTTATTTGCTAAATAATTTTAAAAATTTGGATATTATTCTAATATGATTTATGTTCAAAATATTATTATTACTATTAAACTCTTTAATATTCAATATTTTTTTGATTTTTTCCTTTAGTTCTTATAATATAAAGATTAACTGACCTTTTTTATCAACATTATATATATATATATATATATATATATATATATATGTGTGTGTGTGTGTATGTGTTATATATATGTGTGTTATATTTATATTATTATATATATTATATATATATATATATATATATATATATATATATATATATATATATATATATATATATATATATATATATATGTGTGTGTGTGTGTGTGTGTTGCTAAGTATCAACCAACCAACACAAGGTTTATGAAAGATGTCATCTAATGAAGACTATTATAACGTCTAGTATAATTTCAAGAAATGTTTAGAGAGGAGGATTATACAATCGTAGTGGTTAATGCTAAAAAATATATACGTAAGTATATAAGATGATTTCGAAAATAATAATATTTTAGAAGATTTCACCTCAGATTCATTTTCAACTTTTCGTGTGCATGATTTGTACATTTTAATTTAGAATAATGCGACAAATGTGTAATCAAGATTAACTTATCATTTCATAAAGTTCGATCAATTAGTTTTTGGTAATCGATTTAAGCTTCACGCATTTCAATTTTTATTTATATCTTATAGCTGAACGTAATTCCTCCCAAAAATATGACATACTCAACAACTCATTCGGAAGAATAAACGCGACCAGTCTCATCGAAACTGAAGCTGAAAGGTATGAAGAGTATGAAGAAAGAAGAAGGTATAAACGGGATAAGGAAGAAAATTATATTCCCTTGACATTTTGTAAGTTAAAGATATCTGAAGAAAGGGTGAAAGCGAAAATACCTGAGGTGAGTAAAAAAGAGATATTTAAAAAAAGCTAACCCAACCTCAAATATTTATAAGCAACCGATGAAAGATTCAGCATTAGTTAACCTAAAATAACATTTTAATAATTGATTAATCAGTAACGTATTTTCTATCTTTTTTTAGCCGTTTTCCTTTCGGAGGTTTATGGTCGAGGAAAAAAGGAAAAAGAAATCAGAATTGAAGATCAAGAAAGGAGTCTTAAAATCTTCTCTTTAGATGCCTTCTCGAAGCCGATGAAATTGATGTTTATGATATTTAATTTGAAATATTAAACCTTTTTTTTAATTATTTTTTTCAAGTTCTCATTTCGTTTTGTTAGAGGTTGATTTTTTTATTTGTTTGAAAATATTTAACATTTAAATAAAAGAATTATGCTTTTTAAGATTTATTGACAATCCTTATTGACAATAATAATGCAACTTAAAGCAAAAAATAAATATATAATAATAAAAAATATGTCACGTGTTGTTTAGAAAAAAAATACAAGTAAACAGAAAATTAATAATATCCTCATATATATACTTTCATACTTACCTACATACAAATATATCGAAAATGGAATAAAAATAAACTACCAAAAATTAGTTATACGAATTTAACACAGACACACACACACACTCACTCACTTTCGCACAGAAAACAAAGGCATAGATAAAGAATAAAGACAATAAATGAACTTTTTATTTAAAAAAATAAACTACGCTACAAATATAAAATGGTATCTTTACAAATATCGCAGCATAAATCGAAACGAAACGCTTTAAACGATTTGAAAATGCACTTCATTAGCTTTCTGTGATAGCGCCTTTGACTCACCGTCAAAGGGATATTCTTCCTAAGAACCATCAGTGGATAAATCTCGATATCGTCAGCAGAAGCGGAAGCGGAAGCAACAGAGGCGGCGTCGTTCTCGTCGTCATCGTCGCTGCTGTCGTTTTCGTCTCTCAGCGGTGGCGGTGGTTCGTACGTAGAGAAACGCTCGTAGATGGAAAAGGCGTTATCGTTCTGAATAGCCTGCATCATTTTTTCGTACAGAATTATAGGCATGGTGATTTTGTGAGACGTCCGCGTGAAACTGTAAACGCTATCCGAGATGTCATCGCTATCAACATCATCTTTCAACTCTCTTAGCACGCTTTTGGTGTCCGGATCGTAATAGGCGACGTAATCCAAAATCATGTGTATATGGTAGCAAATAAACTGGAGCTTGTAGATGCTTTTGGTTTCTAATTCTTCGAGCGTATCTCGTATTAGCTCCGGCGCGCTCAGTCTTCGAATATTCCCGTTACGTTTCAAATCCAGGACTTCTACATCGAACGGGATGGAGTAAGCCTCGTTGAAACTCTTTTCGCCGCCGAACCCCTCAAAATGAAAATCGCTTATAATAGTTTTATCGATTATGACGAAATTTTCATTTTCGGGAGTGCCGAAACTGTTCTTATAGAACGGGAAGAAAACGGGCGTGCTCATAATCGTTTGCACATCCTCGTCGAACGTGTTGAAATTTTGTTCGATGCTCGTCCGAATGGATTTCATTTCTTTGGCCTGCTTAAAGAGGGGCAGTTCTTTATCGCATCTTCTCAGCATCAGCATGGAATACAGCGTAAAAAAGCTGTTCAGCGACTTGCAAATATTTTTATCTTTCAACTTCAACACCGGAAAAACTCTATTCTCGCGCACGAATTGCGAGATCTTTGAAAAGAAAAATCCGTACGATTGGTCGCTCGCATTATCACCCTCGCGGTTTACCGAGAATAGAGGCGATAACTTCCTTTTCAAATTCTCGGCCGGCGCGTTCAACGAACTTTGGTCGCTATTCTCTTTCTCCCTCACGACCGCGTTGCGGAGTTGCAAGAAATGACCGAGCTCCGAAATGAATTCCAAAAACTTATCCGTTTTAACGCCACTCTGGTTGACGGTATTTAAGGAAAACACCAGGTGCCTCTTCTGCATGGCGTCGTCAACCGGATAATCCACATCGAACGAATTAGCTAGCAGAAATACCTGGCAACTAACGCAAATCTCGTAAATGCTTTCGTAGATATTTCGGAACGAAATAGACGCATTCGGAGTAGTGATCGTCTTCAAAAGATCGGGTTTGATCATGTGCCTCTTTTGCACGTCGCTCTTCCATTGTATATTTTTGCCATAGAAGGGAGATCCCGGTTTATTTTTAAAAACCGTTCCGAAGTCGTCTTTCGAAGCGTTTTTGTATACCACAACGCCCGATTCGTTACTGCTGCTGCTGCTGCTGCTGCTGCCGCCGAACGTTCCGAACGATAAAGTAGCTGGACAGCGTATCGCTTCTCTTCTTACCGGATGGATAAGTTCGCTTTCGTGGACGGGGTGGTAATGGTGAGAATTTTTTTTCCTCTTTCTATTTCGTTTACCAGCATTACTGATATCGCGTTTTCTTCTATTTTTCGTTTCTTTCGATTTCGTTTTTGCCGCTTCTTTTTCTTCCTTCGTTATCTTAGCGAGTCTTACTGTCGTCGTCTCATCTTCTGCCGATGCCTCTTTAATCCTCTTCTTCGGTCTACTAGCGTGGGTGATTTCTTCGTCGTCGTCGTCGGATGAGGAGTCGCGACGACGTCTTTTAAAACTAGCGATCTCATAATCTATTTTGGTCGCCGAAGAAAATTTTTCGCTCGGAAAAATGTTTATCCCTACCAATCCGACGCTGTTATCTTGTTCGACAATGGCATAGTCATATTCGGTCCGGACCGTATTATCTACTCGAAGACCGTGATCGAAAAATTTTTTCGGGGTTTGGCATTTCGTCGATCTGCCGATTTTGAATTCAAAGATTTTTCCGGTACTCACGGAATCTTGGTGCATTTTAAACCATTTCAAAACGCGCGAAGAGAATGGCTCTTTGGCACCCCTATCTCCTTCGATGTTAGTGACATCGGCATCATCGTGAAACACCGACGAAATGGAGGCGAAAGCGAAGGCGGAGGCGGAGGCGGAGGCGGAGGCGGAGGCGGCGGTGTTGCTGGTTTTTCGATACGTTATTTCGAGATACGCCGCTTTATCTATATAATTTACTACTTTTTCTTGATTCAAATATAGCGCATTATTGGAAAACGTGATCGTATCTCTAATATTTTGCGGCAAGCCTTTCAATTTTCCAGCAATTTCACTCCTTTTATTTTTAATTATCGGTGAAAAAATTTCCTCATGCCACCTTCTGAGGATTTCGCTGGTCTCGCACACGATCGAAGACTGAGTTATATGATGGTACATTACGAAACTTTGGGGAGGAACGCTAAAAATTACCGGAGACCCATCGTTCCACGTAAAGCTCGTCGAAGAACAAAAGAGTTTTGACGAGAATTCGAAATATTTATCGTATTCTACGACATTTCCGTTCTTTTTTCTTATTCTTTCGTGCATTCGCAAGCGAAGATCGGGGACCTTATACAGCCCATCGGCGAAATTTTCGACGACGCGGTTGGTGCAGAACTTCGACATTTGGTGCCCGGTATCCTTCTTGGTCGAAGCTTCGTCGACTATAGCGCCGAAGGATTTTCCCAAAAAACTCAGATTGGGCATAGCTGTCGAACTCGAACTCGATTTAGTATCGAAAGCGGATAAAGTGCAGGTGGCGAAAGCTACTTTTCCGAATAAGGCGTCTCTCACCAGCGACATGAATTTCGACTTTCCCTCGTTTCCTTTCACTCCGACTAGTAGCGTTATAGTCTTTTCCAGCATATTGTACGAAGCTTGATTGATTGTATACATCAGATGATGCATAAATTCGTTATCCATCGTACTGAGAGCGTTTCCGTAGCCGACGAACACCATCAAATGCTTAAGAAGGTAAAGGTACATTTTGTTTTTCTCGATTAACTTATACAGCCTACAAATGGGAGATGATTCGCCGCTAGCAGCTGTCGCCAATTCTTCGATGGTGTAAAATATGGTATCTATCAACTCTTTTTCGCTCATGTTCTTTACCATGCCGTTCGAAAACAGGAAAACGAACAGATTTAGACCTTGAAGTACCGGATCCGCGTTCAAAAGATTTTGAACGATTAGGATGATTTCGTCAAAATTCAACGAAATATCGTGAATAAGAGCCAATTTCTCGATCGATATTTCGTTGGATATAACCTTCGAAGTTTTCGCGAAGAGTTCGTTTTCGTAGCCGCAAATCAGATACGTCCCGTTGGCTTCCAAAACGTTTGGTCGGTAAGATATTAGAGTCGCGCCGCCGTCCGACTCGCTGGAGAAATTTTCGTTTTTCGTTACGAACAGTTTCTCCGCCGGTCCGGCGAACGGCTGATTATGATGTTCGTTAAACGCTTTCGCCAACTCTTTGGAGAAGGTGTACTTGGACAATTGGGCGTAAATTTTTATATCGGTATTGAATTCGTATTTAGTATTTTCTTTGCGATGCTCTTCATTTTCCGATAGTAAAAATTTAGATAATTTGCCGCCCGAAAAAAAATGTTCTTTGTGCGCGTGAAAGCCGTATCGCAGCAATATCTCGTTTTCGGGAGATAATACCTCATTCGGTATTTCGTCTTTGTCACCTTTTGTTTTCTTCTCTTCCTCCATCACCACCTCCTCTTCATCTTCATCTTGCGCCGCGGAGTATTCGTCGTTGGAAAAGCCCCCGTAGGTCGATTCTTCGTCTTCGCTATCGAATCCGTAATTTTCCTCGGTGTAATAGTTGTTCGGTTTCATTTTTTCTAACCTCACGCTTAACATCGTTCGCGTTTCAACGATATCGATGATTTCTTCCAGGATTCTACATTTGTCCAGAGGCTGGGTCAGGACGTTTAGGCGATGAAAATTAATTTTCTGCGTAAAGTAGAATTGGCTCATTAAATATTCCGGGTTAATTTCCATCGTTCCGAATTGAGGCAATTTTTTCAATTCCTTACCGGGAGTGATTAAGCACCTTATTCGTTTAATCCTACTTCCCATATGGAGGTTTGGATCATAATCGTGATGTTGCTCTAAAACGTTATGGGAATTACGCACTATTAATACGTTCCCTTTTTGATCACCCCTATATCTTTCGGCGTTGTTTCTATACAAGTAGACCGCAAGGTGGTTAAAATTTAAGCGGTGACTCAAACGACTCAAATTTTCGCAAAAGATCTTGTAAACTTCGAGCCTATATCGCCCTTCCTTGATATCGCTCTCGTGCGAAATTAATTCGACCGTGTTTTCGTTTAGTTCGTACCTTCCGTAATCTTCGGCGGCGATGGCGGCGGGTGCGGAGAGGAACCGTTTCAACGAGGGGAACGGAACGTATTTATCCTCCTTCCTTAATAACCTTTTGGCATTATCGATTTTCGTTTCGCGCAATGTTCCAACCCCCATTCGAGTATTAAATTTTATACCCATGACCGAAAGGAATTTTTGATTAAGAAAATCTATTACATATCTTAAATCGACGTACGTAATAGCTTTAAAATATTCCACGACTTCGATCGGTCTTAAAGTAGATTGATAGAATCCCGGAACTCGGAAAACGCTCTGCTCTTCGTCATTATCGGTTACGGAGTAAAGGTCTACGGGTTTATTGCTCCGATTTTCGATGAACGTTCTCGTCCCGTACATATTCACGAATTTATCCGTGAGTAAACCACCCCCGAAATCTTCGTTCATTTTATTTCCGGAAGAAGAAGAAGACCCTCCTTTTCCTCTTCCTCCTCCCTTAGATTTGGAAGCCAAAACGTGTTGATTACAGGACGCGCTCGTATCCCCGGGGTGAAAACTTTCTTTCGCCTTCTTGTTTTTATCGATGGAATCTTCTTGCACGAGATACTCTTCCTTCTCGTTATCGCGAGGAATAAGTTTTGGAGGCATTAAATTTTTCGATATTTTCCGATCGTCGCTCTCGTCATTCAGAATGCAGTTCAAAACGTCTAATTTTTTCAACGTATCAGCGTTTTCTTCAGTTTTCGCTTCATAAAATTGTTTCAGTATATATTTGTCGACGACCGTCATGTCCTTCGTCGACGAAGAAGGGAACATAAATCTGTAGATACAATCTTCGATACTATTTTCGTCTTCTTCGTCGTCTAGCGAATCACTCCTTTTATTCAATATCTTAAATAAAGATTTTTCAGCGCTCGAGGAAGAAACCGAACGCTTCGACCATGAATTTTCAACCGGTTCGATCTGACGAAAAATGAACTTTTCTAATTCGTCAATGAATTCGTTCCACATGATAACTTCCATATTTTCTTTTTTTTCTGGGGATAATTTTGGCATCCGAAATTTAGGTGGAGGTTCGTAATTTTTATATTCTCCTTCCTCAGCTAACGTATTAAATTTCTGCCTTTCTTCTTCTTGGAATATGGCATTATTTTTCAGATTCATTTTCTGAATTTTGACTCTCTCTTTAAGCTCTTTCAAAACCAATTGTGGACGAAAATCCGGATCTATTCTCAATCTACGCCCTAAAGTTTTAATTTTGTTAACGACTCTAACGTTAACAGAACACTCGGCGTCGTCGTTATCCCATAAACCATCGATTGAGTTATCACCATCGTCGCTTAACTTCCAGCAAGGTTTACGTTCGTCCATTATGATCGACGACAAGTGCAAATAGCATGTTTGAGCGTCGTATTTGTGGCAGTACTCGATGCATAGCTTAATGTACAAAAGGTGAATGAATTTCCTTTTTGCGATTTGAGCACCGAATATCATCGAACCGTAGTTCGTAACAAATTTAATCCACCTATCGTTTAATTCGGGATGACCGAAGCAATCTATATCCAAAGATCTTTTGAATTCGACGGCTCTTTCTTTCGAAAAATATATAAATCCAAAAACCTTAGCTTTAAAAACGTTGACGAGCGCATCTAAATCGTCGGATTCACTTTTCGTGGATAATACGCTAATTTCTGAGAAATCGATAACGGTGTTCCAAACGTGAAGTAGCGAATCGAAATTTTTCTCTAAAATCTTTTTCAAAGTTACTAACGTAGCCACATGTTCCACTTTAACGTAATTGAAAGCCCAGCACCAATACACGTAAAAGTTCATGAAGCAAGAATATTCGATTTCGTTTTGCTCCTCCTCTTCCGAATAAAAGCCGAGGATAGGATTAGCAGAATTAGGAGGAGTAGCAGCAGCGGGATTATCCTCTTTATTCTTCGGAAAATTTTTCCCCAAGAAAGAGTCTTCGACGATGAATTCTCTAATCGCATCTGAATCTTTGGATTTGTTAATTTTAAATTTATCATACATATTCCGAAATAAGGGGTGTTTCACTAGACCTCTTTGGCCTTCTTCTTTTAATTTATCGAAAACGCCTCGAAGACGAAGGTACTTGATGACTATTTTTCCCGAAAGAGTTAAAAAGGAAAAAACGTCGGTTTTAGAGGCTTTTTCGCACAGGAAAAATATTTGCTCGTTCCAATTGATCTCGTTGAATACTATTGGATAAAATTGCTTCTGCAATTTCGAATAAAATTCGTCCATTTCCGCGACCAATTTCCTACCTTCTTCTATGCTCATAATCTCTTCGTTCGCGATAATTTTCGAATCATCGCCAAGAACGTTATTATTCACCACGGAACGCACTTCATTCCCATCAACGATATTTAATACATTTGGAGCTTTATCATCAACTTCATTGGAAGAAATTTTATGGAAGTTGCCGATTGCTTTGAAACATTTATCCAGAGATTTATAATATTCGCTAACATTGACGATCATTTGATTAAGATGCAGCGGGGAAAGCAACCTCTCTTCAAAAAGAATCGCGCACATTATTTGAAAATATCGTTCCTCAAACTCGAAAGTCGCGTGGATATATTTTCTAGCAGTACCGTTATTAACCAAAACTGAGTATCTCCAACCCCTTTCCGACCATTTTCGATGTGGATACCACCTTAAATCGTCCATCAATTTCGGAGCTAATCTCTCGTTTAATTTTTTCGTCATTTCTTCTAATTTACCGCGCATTAGATTCTTCCTCGGATTTGAATCAGCTAAAGGTAGCTCCTGCTGCTCTTGTTCTTCGTTTCCCTTTTTCGTAAATCCGATGTAATGAGAAACGTCGCTAAGCATAAGCATATCGTTGTAGCAAATATTATAATTGAGTCCCTTAACGAGATTCATTAACGAATCGTTGCATTCCAAAGTTAATAATTTGTCATGCTCTCTATGCTCTTTGCAATCGAATAACTTTTGACGTAAATCTTTATCCACGCTTGTTTGTTGGAGATATATGGATAAATTAAATGGAACGGAGAAGTGTTCCTTAATGATGTCGAGGGATTCAACGCTTTCGCAAAGTTTGAAGGACGGAAACATTTTTTCGATTTGAGAAACAAACTTTCTCGAACAGAAATTATTCAAGTGACAAGACGCGAGAGGATGATCGTAATGGCAATTCGTTATTCGTTCGTATCCGCTTCTTTTTCCTTCGTTTATATCCTTTATATTTTCAAAATGCTCTCTTTTAAAATCTTCAAAACACGATTTGCAAATTTTTTTAACCGGGAATCTATCGTTTATATACTCATCGCAAAACTTTTTCAGATCGTTGCAGCGTTCAAAATATTTTTCACTTCTCAGTTTTTGATCTAATGATAGAGAAGAGAAGTCTCCCGTGAAAACATACCCCCTACTTCTAATCAAGCGTAAAAATAAACTGGGGTTATTTACGATATTGTAAATGACGCAAAATCTGTTGGCCCAAATCAAACTTACTAAAGATAGGGAAACGACTTCGTCGTCGAATGAAGGGTTGATGATTTTCCTTTCAGTTTCCGATTTGTCCGATGGTCCGGGAGTTTCTTCTCCTTCTTCTCCGACTTGAGATCGACCGTCTTCTTCCTCTTCTTCTTCATTCCTATCATCTTCCCCACCTCGTCCTCTTCTCCGATTTTTAGGATTTGGCTTTGAGGTCTTTTTTTTCCCACCCGATTTATTCTTCTCGCTAGCGACACTCTTTTGTGAATTACCCATTTTTTTGTAGAAAATCTCGTACCCCTTTTCTTCATTAGTTCCCTCTCGGTATAAACAAATGTTATTTTCCTTATTGATTATTACGAACCCGAAATAGCAGCATATTAGCTCAAAATCAATAATGGGATTTTGTAAAATGAACTCGTTTCCGAGCAAGCGTTTAATTTTGAAAAACAATTCTAAATCCCAGCGCAAATCGGATTTTTCATTTTGCAACGCTTTTGTTTTCTTTAAAATATTGATTTTTTTAATCAATAGATGGAACGTTTCTCTCGAATATATACCGAGGTTGGTGTATATAGAGTTGGGATAAAGAAGAAGAATGTGGCGCTCTACTTCGTCAATACTCCCAGTTTCGCTCGCGCTAATTATTGTTTCTAAGCTATCGTCAGTATCGTCGTTTACAGTACGAGATTCAGCGTCAGCGTCCGTATCGACATCAGTTTCGGCAGCGGCGTCGTCGTCATCGTTACTTTTGGTATCAACATTCGATTCAGAGTCAACGTCGTCGTCGTCGTCGTCGTCGTCGTTGCCCGTATCAGCGTCCGTATCGACGTAAGTTTCGGCGTCGTCGTCGTTGTTACTTTCGCTATCATCATCCGATTCAGGATCAACGGCGGCGGCGGCGGCGGAGTCGTTCCCTGCATCAGAGTCCGTATCAACACCGGATTTAGCGCCAGTGTTCCCATGGGTTTCCTTTTCGGCCACACCTTCACTGGTAAAACATTTCTCGCTACTCACAGATTTCATTTTGGTGATCATAAAAACAGGGAAGTATGGGCTCCCTCCCTCTTTGCTATTTAATGGTAGCATGACGTTGTTAGTTCCGTCTTTATCAAATTTGAAACCTCGACAACCTTTCCCGCAAGACTTAATGACTTCGTCGATTTTTTCGTAAACCCGAATAAAATTTCGGAGAGATAAAAGGTAGTTGATATCGCTCGTACCTTTGATATAGAACACAATTTTTAGACCTCGAAGATTGTGTTTAGTTAAAAAGTAGTAACCGAAATATTGATTACCGTATTGTTCTTTCATATTTTCCTGACTATACCTTTCATAATCCAAAGGCGAGTAGTCGTCGAAATTTTCGCACACGGTTGTCATTCTACGGAGATTTATTTTTATTTCCGGCGTTTCGGGGAAATATTTCGTTTTCGTGCCGAATTGACTGAAAAAGGTTTCGTATTTTTGCTCTGATTCCGAAAAACAAATCTCTTCGTAAACGGTAGAACCCAAATCGCAAATTTTTTTAAGCTCTATGTTCAATTTACTAGCTAAACCGCAAAAGTAATCAAATGCTAGACTATCCGACTCTTTCTCCTCTAGTTTATCCAAAGATTCTGCGAGCTGTTTAAAAAAATCAAATTCCCAAAAGAACGTTCCGTTGTACATCACGCAAAGACTGGTATCGATTTTCACGCAAACATTGGCTTGAGAAATAAAATCGGGTTTTTCTCCTAGAGTCCTTAAAGAATGCACTATTCTAGCTTTGCCTTCGTCAGGGTCGTTGTTGTCGTATTCATTCGAATGTATTTTCAAAGCGCTCGACCCTTTTGGCTTCGTGATAGAAACGCATTTTAACGGAAACCCGTCTCGGTTTTGGAGAATGCGATTCTTCGTATCTTCGCAAGTTTTTTCGAGAACGTCCTTTGATTTATTCGAAGATTTACGATTTTCAAGTTTTATTGAATAAGCGTGGCGTATGTTGACTCTAGTAGACATTATTGCTACCTTTTTTAATAGGTCAATCTCGTAAAGGCGTTTAAGTAAAAATGAATTCGGTCGAATAGATTGCGAATATTAATATTTGAAAAAAATATTAAAATGGTGTATATTATTTCTAAATCGTTTTGAAAAAAATTATTTATTAATTACCTAATTTTTAATATTTGAAAAAATATTAAAACGGTATCAATTATTTTTTAAATCGTTGTAATATTTTTTTTATTTATTATTTTTTTAATTTTTTTGAAAAATAAAAAATGTTTATCTTAAAAATTTTAATATAAAAACATTTTTTTTAATAATAATAATATAAAAAATATGAAAAATTTTAAACATGCCATTTCTAACCTACTATTTTTTTGCTCCCCAACCCCATGTCCCGCGAACGTACCGAGCGCAGCATACGGAGTCAGATAATACGCCAATACTAGCGAAGATCTGGCAAGAGGAAATATTGGGAGGCAGGCTCAGGCGAAGCGTAGCGACGCTGCTTGTTTGGTAAAAAATATTACGCGTCCTATATTTTTTCCAACCGTGTCGTACTTCTCTTCATTTTTTGTCTGCTCGTGCGCTACGTCTCATCGGAATTTTTTTTACTTCATCGGTGCTGAATTTGCTATCGCTAATTTCGTTGAATATGACTTTCTCCGCGTCGACGTCGACTTATATTGGTCGCCATCGCCTGCAATGCGTGCTTTAGTTTTTTATAAAATAATAATGTTAATTTTCAAAATGAAAAAGGAGATTTTTCGCGCGCGTTTTAATGCTTGCGATTGAATAAATGTATTTTGGAAAAAAGAAAACAATATATCAACTTTTTTATATAATTTTAAAATAGTAAACATTATTCGTTATTAATATTATGCGTGAATGGTTAATACGTCGAATCGTATCCAGCCAATTTGATGCCGAGACGTACAAAAATTTGGCTGCTCTTCGGAGGTGAATTTCGTTGACATGATTTTCGTCGCGTCGACGTCGAATTCCATCAGTCTCCGTCGCACGCCGTGCGCGCTTTAGCTTGTAAATAAATATAAAATAGAATAATTTTCAAAAAAGAAACAGGTTGCATCATGTTCTTACTATGAGTCATCGTTAAAATATGCAAGAAAAATTATTTCTTTCGCGCGCGCTTTATTTCCAAATAAGGAAATTATTATTATTTTTCAAAAATTAAACAAATATTGCACCATTTTCTCGTAATGAATCATCATCGAAATACGCAGTTCTTTCGCTCGCGCTTTAATATTTGCGATTAAATAAATGTATTTTGATAAAAAAAATTTCGTCGTTTTCTATTTTACTTTAAAAAAGAATGAAAATTATTATTCGTTATTAAATTATGCGTGATTGGTAGATACGTGGGATCGTACACCTGCGAATTTGATCCTGATGAGGCGCACAATAATTTTGGTAGCTCGTCGGCGGTGAATTCGCTATCGCTAATTTCGTCGACTATGATTTCGCCGCATTGACGTTGAATTCTATTAGTCGCCGTCGTCCTCGCCCACCGTGCGCGCTTTAGTTTTTCAAATAAAATATATTAATTTTCAAAAAGAAACAGGTTGCATCGTGTTCTTACAATGAGTCATCGTTAAAATATGTACGACAAATTGCGCGCGCTGCTTTAACCTCCGTATAAGCGAATTTTTATTATTATTTTTCAGAAAGAAAGTGAATCATCTTAAAAAAATTGCAGTTCCTTCGCGAGCGCGCTTTAATATTTGCGATGGAATAAATATATTTTAGCAAAACGAAAATAATGTTTCTTCATTTTTTTATTTTATTTTAAAATATGGAAAATTATTCGCTATTGGATTACGCGCGATTAGTTAATACGTCGGATCGCTCACTGCTGCGAATTTGGTACTGAGACGTACAATAATTTGGTATGGAAGGAGGAGGAAATCGTATTCGATATCGAATAAACTTGGAGGTAACCCGGTTTTTAAATTAGATCTTGGAGGTTTCAAAGAAGAATCTGCGTCACTCACGTTGTCACGCTCTTCCTTTTCTATATTGCCTACACGTACATAAGGAAAGGGGATTGACGGGGGTTTGAGTTTCTCCCGCTATAGTAAAATCGTAATTTTTAGATGGTAAATGGTTTTACAATTGAGTTGAGAACGTCATAAGGCGTGGACGTTTATTTTTTGGTAAAGGATTGGTACGCAAGCTAGCGCTGTCGTCGGCGACGTCAAAATGAAGGTCGATTTCAAACAGTTTTTAATATTTTATGTTTTGACCACCACCGCACCAAAATCGTTAAGAACGTTAACGCCTTCGCCGTTGTACGTTGTAAATTACCAAATTAACGCTATATATTTGTGGGTTATTTTCCAGCCGTAATTCCTAATTTCTTTTTTTTTTAAGAGTATTTTATTAAAATTGCAAATCACGTCAATATAAAAATAAAGTTTTTGCTTCGACCAAACTCCCCAACCTACCCTAGCTGGATTTATTAAACTTTCGATAAACGAACAACCAAATCTCGCTCGAAGATTCGGCATCGCCTAGAAGAAGTATCAAGAACACTCATAAAGGAAAATAAAATAATGGAAAAAATATGATTTTGTTGGTCTTTTATTTTATATTAAAACAATACGAAATTCAATGATAATGAGATTACATCAAATTGAAAATATGTTAGAAAGTTATATTTTACAATATGACACGCAAGCTAGTAACATTACAAAAAATGGATTTAATTGTCAGAGACGATCGGGACAATTAGCGAAAATGAAAATGCGATTTACACAGCTCATCGTGTAAGTGTGGTAAATCCGAATAAAATGTTTTTACCTCGCTCATTTCTTTTATGAAATTCCTTTCTAAACACTCTCGATGAAAATAGTTGCTATCATCCGACATTTTGAGGTACGTCGCAGAAACGAAATTCAATGAAGATATTCTTAATAAGTTTAAGCAATATTCGATGTCGCTAAGACGAGGGTGAAATTTGGATTTTATTTCAATCAATTTTTCCTTAGTAATTTTATATTTTTTCTCCCCCTTGTTAAAACCGTCATCGTTTATTTTTTTCAAAATGTCTACGAGTTTACTTCTACAATCTCTACTCATATCCGCTTCCGCCGTTGGTACAAACTTTCTCTTAAGCGCGATGGGTGCCACATTATAATCGGATTTCCTTTCATTATTAGTAATTTCATTCCCATCTTCGTCGAGTCGAGAATCTAATTTTTTTCCGTTTGGAAAAACATTCGATGACATTATGTTTCTGCTTTTAACGCGGTGTAGGCTTATAGTCGTTAATTTAGCTCTTTTAGGTTGCGAGGGACATTCGTCAGTTTCTTCCAAAGAGAAGTGGGGAATTTCATGATCAGAAATATCTCGTACGATAATTTCCAGCATCGCCGATTTAAAACATTTCGCGGCTTTTATAAAATCCACCTTGCTCTCTAGACTTACGTTTTTTGTAAAGCGACGCAACGTTAAGAACGCCATTAACGTCATATCGCCTATATTACAAAAATTGAATTCGCCATTTTCGTTTTTCTTCATCAATGATAGCAAATTAAACGGCGAATCTCGACAATATATTTTGAAAAAGCGATTTCCGTCGTCCGCAATTTGACTCTTCGCCTTTTCCGCTTTAGGATATACGATTTCGTTTCCATTCTCTCGAAGCAATTTTTTCTTAAACCAATTTAAGGAAACTTTCGAATCTTCGATAACGGAACTATGGTCTTGAAAATTTCTTGAAACAAACGATAGAGGAGAAGACTGAGATCGAACACCTCCACCACCACCCTTCGAATGAAATAGTTTCCTATCGAAGGAAAGCATGATGCCATTCTCGCGATTTTCAGATATGGTCGTATAACGAAGAAACCCACCCCACTCTTTTTCTAATCCCTCATCTTTCTCGTCGTTACACTTAAACTTGTAACATTCGAGAGGATTAATTCCCAACAAAAATAAATAAAATTGAAGACCTTAAAAAGCACTTTATTGTTACGAATGAAGATAATATACGAAAACTTCGAAATTATTAATCTTTTTCCAGTCGAGGCCGTACACCAATCCGAGAAAAATCACGATAACGACTAAACATTTCTCCTTCAATTTCTTTTGACGACATTTTGCTATTTCCGAAGAAGGTACGTTATCTATAACTTCCAAATTCTCTTTTAAGATGCTAAAAATCGATGAGCTCATTAACGGGAAAGCTGGGGATCTCGGAAGAATATTTTCACGCCGTTTATTTCCTGAAAATTTTAAACCGTTGATGTTGTTCTCTTCGTTATTGATATAACGAACGAATAAACATTTCAGAACGTCGTCCTTCGGTAAGTGAACCATATACGATTTTTGAAACTCTTTTAATTCCTTGAGATATTCATTCGGTTTAACGTAGAACGATCGAAGGAAAAAATACAGTTTCAGCGAAAAGTAATTCAAGGGGGAAGTAGAGAATAATTGGCAATTTGGATTTATCAAAAGCAAAACGGCGTTGAAAAGAAATAGCTGAAAGTAATTTCTTCTTGCTCTAAGCGATATTATTCTTTTATTTTTATTCGATGCCTCGATCATCTTTTCAATCATTTCCCCTATAACCTCGATTGTTTCATAGTCCGTTTCTTCAAATTTTTCTAAACGATAAGTCGTCGGATTTTCTTGAAGGATATTTTGTATTAACTGACTCGAAGTGATTGGAATCTTATTAATCTTTATACACATTTTCTTTTCAGAGGCGTTCAATTTTTCGAACTGATGGTCGGTAAAGTAGGTAAAGTTAAATTCGACACTATTCAACGATTCTGTTGATGTTGGAATTATTAAATATAAAGAAGAATCTTTATTTTCTTCTTGATCGTAAATTTCTTCAGAAAAAGAAGCCTTATATATATCAGTGTTTCGATAACTTTCTATGAGGTCGCTTTTTTTTCTTTTAAAATAACCTCGTTCTCTTATATTGGCGAGATAAATTTTATCATCTTCGGAAAAAGGGAAATATTTTCGTTCTCTTTTGTTGCTACGCAACGAATTCATTGAATAAAATACTGATAAATTTAAGATTTGATTTTTATGGTCTAAAATAAATTTTGCAGCTTTTTCATCGTGTCTGAAAAATAATGGACTGGCTATTTTAACTTTTTCTCGACGTTCTTCTATAGATGCACGGTATGACGATGGGAGATTTTCAACACTTTCCGCGCTCAGAATTCTATTGGCACAATTTTCTATCATTTCCCAATTTTTCGAAAAGAATAAACTATTAAAATCGATTTTACAATCGTTTTCCTTTAATCTAATTACTCTCTGTCGTCGATTCGCATCATCACTTTTCGAGAAATTGCAATATTTTGCGATTAATTTCATATCGTTATTTCGATCATTCAGTGGAGTCTGTTGAACGTCTTTTAAAGCGCCTGTTGCACCTCCTGATACTAGCGATTCCTTTTCCATCTTTCTAAATGATAATATGATTTTTTGAAATTTTGTTGATCAGCGGCTTTATAAATGCCTTTACTGCTAAATATTATTTTATTTAAATATAAAAGGTATTCTTAAATCGTTATAAAAAATAATAATAATATAATAATAATAATAATATAATAATGATATAATAATAAAAAAATACAAAAAATAAATATCTGACCACCTGCGTATTAAAAAATAAAAAATTCAATAATAAATAAATTTATTATATAGAGAAAATATTTCAAGGTTGACATTGAGAACTACGCCGAGAAGAATATGAAATTTGAAAGTGAAAGCGAATCATCGTCGGTCCATGTAGTTAGCGCCAAAGGTCTACGTAAAAAAAATCTTCAACGAGGTCACCTAACATCTTCGTTAAAAAGGAAAGCAAACCCTGCCGGTCGACTTAAAGTTATATGTCATTTTCTAATAGGCAATAGATAAAAAAATCTGGCGAGCGCGATCGATAAAAACCTACTGCTCGAAAAGAGTAAAATGTCGCTCACGCTACACTATAACTATATAGGTATAAAATATTTTTTTCCTATATTAAAAAAAAACTTTTACCAAAAATGCGCACCGCCACAGCTCTTAAAAATAAAAATGAAGATTATACAGTAATAAATAAATTTTACAGGAACGAAATTTTTCAAGATCGACCTTCAAAGCAGCGCTAAGAAAAACTTGGAAATTCTTAATGCGAGAAGCGAGTTTAATTCGATAGTGAAAGCGAATTTTCTTCCGCCGACGTAGTTGGAGCCATGGTCTACATTAACGACCTCGCCCATCGCCTGCATGAAAAAAAAGCATCCCATTCCCAGTCAACGTAAAGGTGGATATCGTTTTCTCGTACGCGATAAAATACAAAGTCCGACGAGCTCGATTGCTAGCGACGTACTGTCCGAAAAGAATTTCAAATTATTACATTTACAATGTCGCTCGCGCTACACTAGAACGGTAGATGTATAAATAATTTTGTTATATATTAAAAAATTATTTTACTGACAAAAACTTAAGAAAAGCGAGCCACATCGTTCTTAAAATAAATATGAATATAACACAATAATAAATAAATTTATAAGAACGAAATTTATTTGAAGATCGCTATTCAAAAACAGCGTCAAGACTTAATGCAAGAAGCAAATTTAATTCGATAGCGAAAGCGAATTGTCTTCGGTCGACGTAGTTAGCGACGAGGTCTACGTTAACGACCTCGCTGCTCATCGCCTTCAGGAAAAGAAGCAACCCATTAACCGTCGACGTAAAGTTGGTTGCCGTTTTCTAATACGCGACAAATTAGCGCCAAGGTCTACGCACGACCTCGCTCATCGCTTTCATCCCCTTCCTCGTGAACGTAAAGTTGGATGTAGTTTCCTAATACGCGACAAATGAGCGACAAGGTCTACTAACGAAAACCTAAGAAACGCGCGCCGCCGCATTCTTAAAATAAATATGAATATATTACAATAATAAATAAAATTTATAAGAGCAAAATATTTTTAAGATTGCCAGTCATCACAGCGCCAAACCCTAACGCAAGAAGCAAGTTTAATTCGATAGCGAAAGCGAATTGTCTTCGGTCGAATTAGTTAGCGACGAGGTCTATGTTAACAACCTCTCTCTTCGCCTTTAAAGAAAAAAGCAACCCATTCCCCGTCGACGTAAAATTGGATTTCGTTTTCTAAACTCGACAAATTAGCGCTGATTTCAACGTGCGACCTCGCTCATCACCTTCAACCCCTTCCTTGTCGACGTAAAGTTGGCTGTCGTTTTCTAATACGCGATAAATAAAAAAACCGACGCGTTAACGACGTACTGCTCGAAAATATCTTCAAATTACTCTAAAATGTCGCTCCCGCTACAAGAGAAAGATAGGGTATAAATAATTTTACGAATGTTAAAAAAATCGCGTTTCTACCAAAAATAAAAAAGCACGTCGCCATTATTGACGCGTAAAAATTTAATATATTCATTTTGAAAAGTTTTTAAAAAAAATATCATTAAATATTATCAATAAATAAAAATTTAATATATACATTTTGAAAAGCTTTTCAAAAAATATTAAATATTATCAATAAATAAAAAAGTATTAATAAATAGAAAATAAAAATGCGATTGTAAATAATAGAATATTGAATTATTATATTATTAAAAAAAGAAAAGAAAATATTTTTTTAGATTGCGAATAAATACAGCGCCTATAAAACGGGAGATTTCTTAGTACAACAGCTCAGTTAATTCTGATACGGAAAGCGAAGAGTCGTCGACATTGGAATCTTCAGCACCGGCGTAAATGTCGTTAACGAATACGACCATTGTCTTTATAAAACGACAGCCTTCTCCCCTAGCAATCTAAGACAGTAAAAGGAAAATGAAGAGTCGTCGACGTAGACAGCGTAATCGTGAGCGTGAGCGCGAACTTTACCAGCGAACTGTTTGAAAAGAGTTTATTGTTATTTTTAAAATAAAAAATGTCGGACACGTTGTGCAAAGTGCTTGAATGAGGGTTTTACTATAATAGATGTAGAAGATAGATAGATAGAAGATTATTATTGTTCATTTTGATAACAAAAGAAACTAAAATGAAATGAAAATTATTGAATAATAAATATTTTTTTTAGATTGCAATTGAAAAGAGCTACTATAAAAACTTGAAATTTCTTAGTACGACCGTAAAGTTAATTTTAACGGAGAAAAAGAAAAGTCGTCAACCTAGCCAACGTTAATAAAAACTAGACTTAAATAAAATTGTGAATATAAAAGTCGTGATCTCGAAGAAGACTGGTCAGTTTTGTTTTAGCAGTGATAGTGATAGGTTGTGCTTAAATAGTGTTATCAAATTTAATTAATAGTGACGTAGACGTAGTAATCGACCGTACGAAAAAAGCGTAAATTTCCAGTTCGAAAGAACATCGTTACCCGTAAGTAAATTACAAATAAAAACTAGACTTAAATAAAATTGTGAATATAAAAGTCGTGATCTCGAAGAAGACTGGTCAGTTTTGTTTTAGCAGTGATAGCGATAGGTTGTGCTTAAATAGTGTTATCAAATTTAATTAATAGTGACGTAGACGTAGTAATCGACCGTACGAAAAAAGCGTAAATTTCCAGTTCGAAAGAACATCGTTACCCGTAAATAAATTACAAATAAAAACTAGACTTAAATAAAATTGTGAATATAAAAGTCGTGATCTCGAAGAAGACTGGTCAGTTTTGTTTTAGCAGTGATAGCGATAGGTTGTGCTTAAATAGTGTTATCAAATTTAATTAATAGTGACGTAGACGTAGTAATCGACCGTACGAAAAAAGCGTAAATTTTCAGTTCGAAAGAACATCGTTACCCGTAAATAAATTACAAATAAAAACTAGACTTAAATAAAATTGTGAATATAAAAGTCGTGATCTCGAAGAAGACTGGTCAGTTTTGTTTTAGCAGTGATAGTGATAGGTTGTGCTTAAATAGTGTTATCAAATTTAATTAATAGTGACGTAGACGTAGTAATCGACCGTACGAAAAAAGCGTAAATTTTCAGTTTGACAGATCATAGTTACACGTAAGTAAATTAAAAATAAAAACTAGACATAGGTTTTTGAGCACGATTTTTTCTATTTCTTTCATACAAAGTGAACACTTCTTCCAAAAAGACACACAAACAAGAAGGACAAAGACTTACGGGCTCCCTGTCATCGTACGTCCCCGTCGTGGAGCCTGGGAATATCTTTCGATCCCGCCGCCACTCACTCACTCACACCGCAGACAAATCACGAACGATCGATCGAATGGAAAGAAAATATTTCGCGCTACCGAAATGATTCGAGTTATTATTCGTTCGTTAGGGTTTCATTTATGTACATGTTTACGCATCCCGGTGAAGATTTTCGCGTGCCGTCACGTCGCTCGCGCGAATTTGTTCATCGGGATGCGTTATTACATTGCAAAGGTTGGGCGATAGGCGATCGAGTCTATCGTCCGGCGTTATTATTTTTATTTTTTTTATATAAACGAACCACCGGAACGAATCGACCGATCGAGGTTGATTGGTTCCCGAGTTCGTTCGAATAATCTCGAATCATTTCGATATCGCGGTAATATTTTTTTTTCTATTCGATTGATCAACAACCACCACCACACCTACACAAACCGACTAACAACACAGGAGGGGTCGAGGATAGCTAAAGCGATGACCAATATTTGGCACGTACGTTCTGTCGTAGTGCTGCCTTTTCGGCTTTTGCGCATTCTTTCTTTCTTTATATCGGTTTCGCAAAAAAAATTCGATCGAATTTTGATCCATTTCTTCTCACGAAATCTAGCTAGCTAACTAGCAAAAGAAGATCTTTTTATAACGATAAAAATAACAATGTAACCGTCGACGAACGAATATTGATAATTTCTTTCCAACATCGAGTGAGAGGAGTTAGGAGGGAGTTGAGATTGGGTAGGTGGATGGGAGGGAGGGAGATGATGATGTTGGCAAAGAAATTTCGATTTTCATTCTTCCGGTTATTATCGTTATTATTATCGACGTAAGGTTTCTCGCCAAAAAAATTGTACAATTTTTTTTTGGCGAAGAACACACGAGTCAGGCACGCGCGCGCCGCGGATCGAGGTAGGTAGAATCGCGATTTTCTTTTTAGATTTAAGGTTTTTTTTTTTAGTTTTAAGGATTTTTTTTCTTTTTTTTAGATTTAGGGCCATTTATTTACTAATGTATATGCAAAACTTCTTTCCCTACAGGTACAGCAGAAGAAACAAATACACACGACGACGGATACACGCACAAATCTATCTATCCTTCCTTCTACTTTCTTTCTTTTTTTTCGTTTCGCTATCGCTTTTCGAGGTAGATCAAAGGACGTTCGATCGCCCCGTTCAGACTCAGTCGCAATGATTCGTCGGTAGGTTATAATCATTAATAGCACGGTTAAAGGATCGAGGACGGTGATTACGACTCTTAAGACGATGAGCGAGGGGCGCGGAAACGCGGTTTTAGCGGGAGCCTTTATGCAGGAATCCGGTGTAGACTGACTTACCGGAGGAGAGCATAGTCTGGACCAACTCTGATCATGCGGTCGCGGGCCGACGCGTTTCGCTGAACGGATCAAGTAGTGCTTTGGAGCGTCCGATGGTTTCACAAATCTATCTATCCTTCCTTCTACTTTCTTTCTTTCTTTTTTTCGTTTCGCTATCGCTTTTCGAGGTATATCAAAGGACGTTCGATCGCCCTGTTCAGACTCAGTCGCGATGATTCGTCGGTAGGTTATAATCATTAATAGCACGGTTAAAGGATCGAGGACGGTGATTACGACTCTTAAGACGATGAGCGAGGGGCGCGGAAACGCGGTTTTAGCGGGAGCCTTTATGCAGGAATCCGGTGTAGACTGACTTACCGGAGGAGAGCATAGTCTGGACCAACTCTGATCATGCGGTCGCGGGCCGACGCGTTTCGCTGAACGGATAAAGAGTGCTTTGGAGCGTCCGATGGTTTCCATTTCTTTTTAAATATAAAGTAAAAAAAAAAATAGCTAGCTAGCTGGTGGTTAGTTTAGTCCTCGGAAGGGTGACATTCCGGGGGTAAGAATTCGTCCCTGAGCGTTTCGAAATAGCGTTTAGATTAGCTTAGGTAGGCCGGCGGTATTTTTTTTCCTTTCCGCGCTATCCCACACAAAAAAAATATCGGTCGGCGGGCGAGCTCAGTAGTAGTTCGCGCGTTTAGGATTTTTCTTTTCTCTCTTTCAAAACCACTTTTACCTCTCACTGATACCTATTTCTTTCTTTCTTTCTTTCTTTATTACACTTACTTCTTCCACAGAGATAGTAGTAGATACACATACAGGTTTCGAACGCGATGAAGGACGAAGGCTTACGGGCTCCCTGTCATCGTACGTCCCCGTCGTGGAGCCTGGGAATATCTTTCGATCCCGCCGCCACTCACTTACTCACACCGCAGACAAATCACGAACGATCGATCGAATGGAAAGAAAATATTTCGCGCTACCGAAATGATTCGAGTTATTATTCGTTCGTTAGGGTTTCATTTATGTAAATGTTTACGCATCCCGGTGAAGATTTTCGCGTGCCGTCGCGTCGCTCGCGCGAATTTGTTCATCGGGATGCGTTATTACATTGCATAGGTTGGGCGATAGGCGATCGAGTCTATAGTCCGGCGTTATTATTTTTATTTTTTTTATATTTAAACGAACCGGAACGAATCGACCGATCGAGGTTGATTGGTTCCCGAGTTCGTTCGAATAATCTCGAATCATTTCGATATCGCGGTAATATTTTTTTTTCTATTCGATTGATTAACAACCACCACCACACCTACACAAACCGACTAACAACACAGGAGGGGTCGAGGATAGCTAAAGCGATGACCAATATTTGGCACGTACGTTCTGTCGTAGTGCTGCCTTTTCGGCTTTTGCGCATTCTTTCTTTCTTTATATCGGTTTCGCAAAAAAAATTCGATCGAATTTTGATCCATTTCTTCTCACGAAATCTAGCTAGCTAACTAGCAAAAGAAGATCTTTTTATAACGATAAAAATAACAATGTAACCGTCGACGAACGAATATTGATAATTTCTTTCCAACATCGAGTGAGAGGAGTTAGGAGGGAGTTGAGATTGGGTAGGTGGATGGGAGGGAGGGAGATGATGATGTTGGCAAAGAAATTTCGATTTTCATTCTTCCGGTTATTATCGTTATTATTATCGACGTAAGGTTTCTCGCCAAAAAAATTGTACAATTTTTTTTTGGCGAAGAACACACGAGTCAGGCACGCGCGCGCCGCGGATCGAGGTAGGTAGAATCGCGATTTTCTTTTTAGATTTAAGGTTTTTTTTTTTTAGTTTTAAGGATTTTTTTTCTTTTTTTTAGATTTAGGGCCATTTATTTACTAATGTATATGCAAAACTTCTTTCCCTACAGGTACAGCAGAAGAAACAAATACACACGACGACGGATACACGCACAAATCTATCTATCCTTCCTTCTACTTTCTTTCTTTTTTTTCGTTTCGCTATCGCTTTTCGAGGTAGATCAAAGGACGTTCGATCGCCCCGTTCAGACTCAGTCGCAATGATTCGTCGGTAGGTTATAATCATTAATAGCACGGTTAAAGGATCGAGGACGGTGATTACGACTCTTAAGACGATGAGCGAGGGGCGCGGAAACGCGGTTTTAGCGGGAGCCTTTATGCAGGAATCCGGTGTAGACTGACTTACCGGAGGAGAGCATAGTCTGGACCAACTCTGATCATGCGGTCGCGGGCCGACGCGTTTCGCTGAACGGATCAAGTAGTGCTTTGGAGCGTCCGATGGTTTCACAAATCTATCTATCCTTCCTTCTACTTTCTTTCTTTCTTTTTTTCGTTTCGCTATCGCTTTTCGAGGTATATCAAAGGACGTTCGATCGCCCTGTTCAGACTCAGTCGCGATGATTCGTCGGTAGGTTATAATCATTAATAGCACGGTTAAAGGATCGAGGACGGTGATTACGACTCTTAAGACGATGAGCGAGGGGCGCGGAAACGCGGTTTTAGCGGGAGCCTTTATGCAGGAATCCGGTGTAGACTGACTTACCGGAGGAGAGCATAGTCTGGACCAACTCTGATCATGCGGTCGCGGGCCGACGCGTTTCGCTGAACGGATAAAGAGTGCTTTGGAGCGTCCGATGGTTTCCATTTCTTTTTAAATATAAAGTAAAAAAAAAAAATAGCTAGCTAGCTGGTGGTTAGTTTAGTCCTCGGAAGGGTGACATTCCGGGGGTAAGAATTCGTCCCTGAGCGTTTCGAAATAGCGTTTAGATTAGCTTAGGTAGGCCGGCGGTATTTTTTTTCCTTTCCGCGCTATCCCACACAAAAAAAATATCGGTCGGCGGGCGAGCTCAGTAGTAGTTCGCGCGTTTAGGATTTTTCTTTTCTCTCTTTCAAAACCACTTTTACCTCTCACTGATACCTATTTCTTTCTTTCTTTCTTTCTTTATTACACTTACTTCTTCCACAGAGATAGTAGTAGATACACATACAGGTTTCGAACGCGATGAAGGACGAAGGCTTACGGGCTCCCTGTCATCGTACGTCCCCGTCGTGGAGCCTGGGAATATCTTTCGATCCCGCCGCCACTCACTTACTCACACCGCAGACAAATCACGAACGATCGATCGAATGGAAAGAAAATATTTCGCGCTACCGAAATGATTCGAGTTATTATTCGTTCGTTAGGGTTTCATTTATGTAAATGTTTACGCATCCCGGTGAAGATTTTCGCGTGCCGTCGCGTCGCTCGCGCGAATTTGTTCATCGGGATGCGTTATTACATTGCATAGGTTGGGCGATAGGCGATCGAGTCTATAGTCCGGCGTTATTATTTTTATTTTTTTTATATTTAAACGAACCGGAACGAATCGACCGATCGAGGTTGATTGGTTCCCGAGTTCGTTCGAATAATCTCGAATCATTTCGATATCGCGGTAATATTTTTTTTTCTATTCGATTGATTAACAACAACAACAACCACCACCACACCTACACAAACCGACTAACAACACAGGAGGGGTCGAGGATAGCTAAAGCGATGACCAATATTTGGCACGTACGTTCTGTCGTAGTGCTGCCTTTTCGGCTTTTGCGCATTCTTTCTTTCTTTATATCGGTTTCGCAAAAAAAATTCGATCGAATTTTGATCCATTTCTTCTCACGAAATCTAGCTAGCTAACTAGCAAAAGAAGATCTTTTTATAACGATAAAAATAACAATGTAACCGTCGACGAACGAATATTGATAATTTCTTTCCAACATCGAGTGAGAGGAGTTAGGAGGGAGTTGAGATTGGGTAGGTGGATGGGAGGGAGGGAAATGATGATGTTGGCAAAGAAATTTCGATTTTCATTCTTCCGGTTATTATCGTTATTATTATCGACGTAAGGTTTCTCGCCAAAAAAATTGTACAATTTTTTTTTGGCGAAGAACACACGAGTCAGGCACGCGCGCGCCGCGGATCGAGGTAGGTAGAATCGCGATTTTCTTTTTAGATTTAAGGTTTTTTTTTTTAGTTTTAAGGATTTTTCTTTTTTTTAGATTTAGGGCCATTTATTTACTAATGTATATGCAAAACTTCTTTCCCTACAGGTACAGCAGAAGAAACAAATACACACGACGACGGATACACGCACAAATCTATCTATCCTTCCTTCTACTTTCTTTCTTTTTTTTCGTTTCGCTATCGCTTTTCGAGGTAGATCAAAGGACGTTCGATCGCCCCGTTCAGACTCAGTCGCAATGATTCGTCGGTAGGTTATAATCATTAATAGCACGGTTAAAGGATCGAGGACGGTGATTACGACTCTTAAGACGATGAGCGAGGGGCGCGGAAACGCGGTTTTAGCGGGAGCCTTTATGCAGGAATCCGGTGTAGACTGACTTACCGGAGGAGAGCATAGTCTGGACCAACTCTGATCATGCGGTCGCGGGCCGACGCGTTTCGCTGAACGGATCAAGTAGTGCTTTGGAGCGTCCGATGGTTTCACAAATCTATCTATCCTTCCTTCTACTTTCTTTCTTTCTTTTTTTCGTTTCGCTATCGCTTTTCGAGGTATATCAAAGGACGTTCGATCGCCCTGTTCAGACTCAGTCGCGATGATTCGTCGGTAGGTTATAATCATTAATAGCACGGTTAAAGGATCGAGGACGGTGATTACGACTCTTAAGACGATGAGCGAGGGGCGCGGAAACGCGGTTTTAGCGGGAGCCTTTATGCAGGAATCCGGTGTAGACTGACTTACCGGAGGAGAGCATAGTCTGGACCAACTCTGATCATGCGGTCGCGGGCCGACGCGTTTCGCTGAACGGATAAAGAGTGCTTTGGAGCGTCCGATGGTTTCCATTTCTTTTTAAATATAAAGTAAAAAAAAAAAATAGCTAGCTAGCTGGTGGTTAGTTTAGTCCTCGGAAGGGTGACATTCCGGGGGTAAGAATTCGTCCCTGAGCGTTTCGAAATAGCGTTTAGATTAGCTTAGGTAGGCCGGCGGTATTTTTTTTCCTTTCCGCGCTATCCCACACAAAAAAAATATCGGTCGGCGGGCGAGCTCAGTAGTAGTTCGCGCGTTTAGGATTTTTCTTTTCTCTCTTTCAAAACCACTTTTACCTCTCACTGATACCTATTTCTTTCTTTCTTTCTTTCTTTATTACACTTACTTCTTCCACAGAGATAGTAGTAGATACACATACAGGTTTCGAACGCGATGAAGGACGAAGGCTTACGGGCTCCCTGTCATCGTACGTCCCCGTCGTGGAGCCTGGGAATATCTTTCGATCCTCCGCCGCCACTCACTTACTCACACCGCAGACAAATCACGAACGATCGATCGAATGGAAAGAAAATATTTCGCGCTACCGAAATGATTCGAGTTATTATTCGTTCGTTAGGGTTTCATTTATGTAAATGTTTACGCATCCCGGTGAAGATTTTCGCGTGCCGTCGCGTCGCTCGCGCGAATTTGTTCATCGGGATGCGTTATTACATTGCATAGGTTGGGCGATAGGCGATCGAGTCTATAGTCCGGCGTTATTATTTTTATTTTTTTTATATTTAAACGAACCGGAACGAATCGACCGATCGAGGTTGATTGGTTCCCGAGTTCGTTCGAATAATCTCGAATCATTTCGATATCGCGGTAATATTTTTTTTTCTATTCGATTGATTAACAACAACAACAACCACCACCACACCTACACAAACCGACTAACAACACAGGAGGGGTCGAGGATAGCTAAAGCGATGACCAATATTTGGCACGTACGTTCTGTCGTAGTGCTGCCTTTTCGGCTTTTGCGCATTCTTTCTTTCTTTATATCGGTTTCGCAAAAAAAATTCGATCGAATTTTGATCCATTTCTTCTCACGAAATCTAGCTAGCTAACTAGCAAAAGAAGATCTTTTTATAACGATAAAAATAACAATGTAACCGTCGACGAACGAATATTGATAATTTCTTTCCAACATCGAGTGAGAGGAGTTAGGAGGGAGTTGAGATTGGGTAGGTGGATGGGAGGGAGGGAAATGATGATGTTGGCAAAGAAATTTCGATTTTCATTCTTCCGGTTATTATCGTTATTATTATCGACGTAAGGTTTCTCGCCAAAAAAATTGTACAATTTTTTTTTGGCGAAGAACACACGAGTCAGGCACGCGCGCGCCGCGGATCGAGGTAGGTAGAATCGCGATTTTCTTTTTAGATTTAAGGTTTTTTTTTTTTAGTTTTAAGGATTTTTTTTCTTTTTTTTAGATTTAGGGCCATTTATTTACTAATGTATATGCAAAACTTCTTTCCCTACAGGTACAGCAGAAGAAACAAATACACACGACGACGGATACACGCACAAATCTATCTATCCTTCCTTCTACTTTCTTTCTTTTTTTTCGTTTCGCTATCGCTTTTCGAGGTAGATCAAAGGACGTTCGATCGCCCCGTTCAGACTCAGTCGCAATGATTCGTCGGTAGGTTATAATCATTAATAGCACGGTTAAAGGATCGAGGACGGTGATTACGACTCTTAAGACGATGAGCGAGGGGCGCGGAAACGCGGTTTTAGCGGGAGCCTTTATGCAGGAATCCGGTGTAGACTGACTTACCGGAGGAGAGCATAGTCTGGACCAACTCTGATCATGCGGTCGCGGGCCGACGCGTTTCGCTGAACGGATCAAGTAGTGCTTTGGAGCGTCCGATGGTTTCACAAATCTATCTATCCTTCCTTCTACTTTCTTTCTTTCTTTTTTTCGTTTCGCTATCGCTTTTCGAGGTATATCAAAGGACGTTCGATCGCCCTGTTCAGACTCAGTCGCGATGATTCGTCGGTAGGTTATAATCATTAATAGCACGGTTAAAGGATCGAGGACGGTGATTACGACTCTTAAGACGATGAGCGAGGGGCGCGGAAACGCGGTTTTAGCGGGAGCCTTTATGCAGGAATCCGGTGTAGACTGACTTACCGGAGGAGAGCATAGTCTGGACCAACTCTGATCATGCGGTCGCGGGCCGACGCGTTTCGCTGAACGGATAAAGAGTGCTTTGGAGCGTCCGATGGTTTCCATTTCTTTTTAAATATAAAGTAAAAAAAAAAAATAGCTAGCTAGCTGGTGGTTAGTTTAGTCCTCGGAAGGGTGACATTCCGGGGGTAAGAATTCGTCCCTGAGCGTTTCGAAATAGCGTTTAGATTAGCTTAGGTAGGCCGGCGGTATTTTTTTTCCTTTCCGCGCTATCCCACACAAAAAAAATATCGGTCGGCGGGCGAGCTCAGTAGTAGTTCGCGCGTTTAGGATTTTTCTTTTCTCTCTTTCAAAACCACTTTTACCTCTCACTGATACCTATTTCTTTCTTTCTTTCTTTCTTTATTACACTTACTTCTTCCACAGAGATAGTAGTAGATACACATACAGGTTTCGAACGCGATGAAGGACGAAGGCTTACGGGCTCCCTGTCATCGTACGTCCCCGTCGTGGAGCCTGGGAATATCTTTCGATCCCGCCGCCACTCACTTACTCACACCGCAGACAAATCACGAACGATCGATCGAATGGAAAGAAAATATTTCGCGCTACCGAAATGATTCGAGTTATTATTCGTTCGTTAGGGTTTCATTTATGTAAATGTTTACGCATCCCGGTGAAGATTTTCGCGTGCCGTCGCGTCGCTCGCGCGAATTTGTTCATCGGGATGCGTTATTACATTGCATAGGTTGGGCGATAGGCGATCGAGTCTATAGTCCGGCGTTATTATTTTTATTTTTTTTATATTTAAACGAACCGGAACGAATCGACCGATCGAGGTTGATTGGTTCCCGAGTTCGTTCGAATAATCTCGAATCATTTCGATATCGCGGTAATATTTTTTTTTCTATTCGATTGATCAACAACCACCACCACACCTACACAAACCGACTAACAACACAGGAGGGGTCGAAGATAGCTAAAGCGATGACCAATATTTGGCACGTACGTTCTGTCGTAGTGCTGCCTTTTCGGCTTTTGCGCATTCTTTCTTTCTTTATATCGGTTTCGCAAAAAAAATTCGATCGAATTTTGATCCATTTCTTCTCACGAAATCTAGCTAGCTAACTAGCAAAAGAAGATCTTTTTATAACGATAAAAATAACAATGTAACCGTCGACGAACGAATATTGATAATTTCTTTCCAACATCGAGTGAGAGGAGTTAGGAGGGAGTTGAGATTGGGTAGGTGGATGGGAGGGAGGGAAATGATGATGTTG
>JABUQX010033847.1:22500-25000 GCA_015478945.1 Trachelipus rathkii | reverse complement strand
AAAGGAGGACTCAAATAATAAGAGTAAACTAGACCCTTAATTCAGTTGGTTGATGGATGTTCGATCAAAGATTATCGACATTCGCAGGCTTGCATGGGTAGTAGGGATAAGTTCTTGTTATCCGATGGATCGACGTGTAGTGAAAATATCTAAACTGGGAAAGACAGCGTAAGTGATGGTTTCTAAATAGGAATATACATTGTGTTCTCGTCGTGTTGAAACCGATATTAAAACCTGATGTACGCAACTACTGGAAACCCATCGATTGTGTGACCTTCCCTGTCACATTCATGCGTATGTGTATAGGTTTCACAGTTCGAACATCTGAAAATATTTCAGCTTTGATTAAAAATAAAAAAACGAATTAACATCGCACCTTAACGATGTTGAATACTTCGAGGAACTTAATAATTTAGCATCATTGTTGTAATCCATGATATTTATACCGAATACATGTGGTTATCCGCCCATATAATGCACTAGTATACAGGATAAACAGGTGCTTTTAATACACTATCAGCTTGGATGAGTTTACTTCTCTCTTGTATGAGAGAATGAGTGACTGCTGAATCGACATACGCTGAAAGGTTTAGTGTTTGCTGAAGCAATTAACACCACCTATACTTAATTCTTCAAAGGTGTTAATCATTAGAAGAATTATAAGAACTTACCCAGTTGATTGATCCTATTTTCTACTGATTAGAGAATGAAATTAATATAATTAAAAATAAACTTTTTTTTAGTTATTTATATGTTTTTATGTAATTATATAACGCTCTTTTCAATGAAAATTTATGTTATAAAAATTGAAAACTTGCCTTTACTTCCCTCTATGTTCGCTTTATTGACAAAGTTGTTAATGATAGCTGTTTTGTCGCTCTGGTTGTTGTAGTGTTAAGTATGTATATGTTCATAGTTTAGCTTTACAGAGAGTAAAAATTTTACTTTGTTTGTCTTTACCCTTTTAGGTATTATGAATGGGTTATAAAGGGTTAAAAAGGTTATGATTAAATATTTTTGGGGGTAATTCACATGTTTATGTAAAAAAATTAACATTTGGTCATATGTTGGACTATGTGATTTAAAGTGTGAATGGATTATGTTTTTGTATGTCTTGTTAGTTATTTTTATGTTGATAAGTTTTGACCTTTGTTAATGTTAGCAGTTGTTCATTCTTGCTTAAGAATGTGTCAGGTTTGTCGTGTATATAGATTTTAGTTCTGGGTAATGCTATGTTGGCTTTATTAATGGGTGTGAAACGTTGTTACGTTAGCATTTACTTTCGCTGTTCTGTATGATAATTATACAGGTTTATGGTAAATTTTGTTAAAAATATTAACCGTGTTAATATTATAAATAACATTGTTATGCTGAGAGATAGTTGGACAAGGGTTGTGGAATAAGTTACGTTCTTTGTATATTTTTGAATTGTTAGTTACTTTTACTGTTTAAGTATGGGAACTTTGTTAACTGTACGTTTATTCCTTGTTTTAGGTTTGTGTCAGGCTATGTCGTTGCTGGGTTGTATCTTATTCAGATGTGCTATGTTAGCTTTAATGTGGAAACTTTGTTACGTCAACATATATTGATTGATCTTTGTATAAAGAACTTGATTTATGTTATGTTTATCCAAAATGATACTCGAAATGGGACCTGAAACAATAGATCAACTAGATCAATAGATCAAGAATTGGACTGTGAGGGGGCGGGCATGGTGAGTTTGATTACTGATTTACTGATTTTACTGCTTTTAGGGAATGTAAACATAACAATTTTGGTAAAAATATGACTTGAATCAATAGATCAATAGATCACGACTGGACAGGAGGGTGGTTGGATGGTGTTTGATTTACTGATATCTTACTGATTTACTGCTGTTAGAGTAGAAAACATTGACAATGTTTAGAAAAGAATTTGACTTGAATCAATAGAATCAATAGATCAATAGCATCAAAGTAAGATCAATAGAATCAATAGATCACGACTAATAGGAGGGTGTTTGGATGGTGGTTTGATTTCCTGATTTACCTGATTTTTATGCTTAGGGTATGGTTAAAAAATGAATTTTAGTAAAATTTTGACTTGAATCAATAGATCATAAGATCAATAGATCACGACTGGACAGGAGGGTGATTGGAACAGGTTGGATGGTGGTTTTATTTACTATTTACTGATTTACTTGTTTAGTATGATAAAACATGAAAATTTTAGTAAAAAAATTGACTTGAATCAATAGATCAATCAATAGATCAAAGGCTGAGGGGAGAGTAGTTTGATTTACTGATTTACTGATTTACTGCTTTATGTTATGTAAAAACATAAATTTGTAAGTTATAAACCAAAAAAATATTAATTTTCATTTACTTATTTATTTATTTATATTTATTAATTATTTTATTTATTTTTTCTTGATGGTTCTGAAACCATTAATTTCGAAATCTACAGACCCAATAACATATAAAAAGACACCAATATTGCTAAATCATTACCACAAAAATAT
>JABUQX010033847.1:0-12500 GCA_015478945.1 Trachelipus rathkii | reverse complement strand
GCGCTTCTTGTCCTTTATCTAAAACTATCGCCAGTTATAGCTCTCACCTGTATTCTATCTAAGAATCTTTGAAACCTTTCTTTAACTCTCAACTTTCTAGACCACTCTGGAATTCTCATTTTCTCTTCTTTCCGATCTGCCAAGGTACGGCTTTCGGCGTTCGAGGGTCTAACTAGTGAATATATGTTCCTTTTTATTTTAACCGATTTATGATTGTTTTCCGCCCTTTTAGGGTTAGAACTACTGGGAGACTTGCGGTGGGTGCGCTTGACATAATTTCCAAAGCATTTTGACCGGGGTATGGCCAAAGCGTCACTGCTCTCCAAAGCTCCCCTCCTTTGTTGGTTTCCTCCTTCTCTTTTGCTTACTATATGTCTAGCTGTCTCTCAAATCGCTTCAATATCGGCTTCGGTTGATGGAGCGCTTCTTCTTCTTTTTTGTTAATAAATAGTGGTGTTCCGTCAGGGTTCGGTCTTATCTTTTACTTTATTACTTTTCATTCATTAAAATGATCTTTCTCACCTGCACATCATAACCTCGTATCCACTAATATGCGTGACCGACCCTTCATTCTTCAACTCGTTTCAATTACTCCCACTTTTACTTCAGGAATTGCCTCTCGTCTTAATCTTTTTGATTCTATTCTCGCTGATTTGGATAGGAATTATCCGATTGGGTTGTCTCAACCTTGTGAAAGATTCATTTTCTTTAAAAAAAACTTCAACTGTCTACAAATCTTCCTCCCTCTAAAACAACCTTCTAAACCTTTCACTATTCTTTCGACGGTCTCTCGTCTCTCCTGTTTCGACAATATAAACATCCTTGGCTCTGCTTAACATAAACAAAAAATGTCTCTTGGAAACCTCACACACAACGGTTGCGTAGGGCGGCACTCAACAGAAACTGGGATTCTGTTAGACTTGCGAGATTTTTTTTCCTTCTTCTGCAGTTACTCCAGCTATACAAGGGGTCTCATCCGAACTTGTATGAGTACTGTTCTCATATCTGGGGCGGGCTCTGGGTTTCACCCGGCTTTTGGACAGGGTCGAGTCAAAAGCCAAAAGGCTTCATAAAACTGTTAATGTACTTTCAGATTCACATTACCCTCTATCTTACTGCGGGCGCGATGTTGGTGCTTGTATCTCCTTTCTATAGGTACGCGCAGCGCAGACGTGTTCGAGGGAAATTATCACTGCAGTACCCCACCTTCTACGACGCCCTAGTAGACAAGGGGCGTCTGGTCCTGCTGGCACGACAGTTTTGTTGCTGATGTTGGGTAACTTCAGGCTAAGTTCGTTTGCGTGCATTCCTCTTCCTTAGCCAATCTGTTCTGTGGAAAATCTCATATCCATCTTACCTGTTTTTTCGCTGCCTGAAATATATTAGTTCTCCGCTCACTACTTAAATTTTGCAGTGCTTACACCCCCTTCCCTAAATAGTGTGCTCTGCCGTGAGTGTGTGAAACTGGGTAAATAATATATATATATATATATATATATATATTATTATTATATATATATTGTAATAGTAGTAATTATATAAATATATATTATATATAATGAACATATGGTAACCTTATATCATAACGTCAGAGATACGAAGCAGAGACTGTAACGTGTGAGCATTGGACGTTTCAGTGGAGATTGGAAAAAATAAATTTATAGTTGACAGGTTACGGTGAGAAAGATAGACTGCAGAAACGCCATATATTATATATATTATTATATTAATATTTATATAATATATATATATATTATTATATTATATATATATATATATATATTATATATAATATATATACTTATTTTTTTTTTAATTTTATTTGTATATAGTATATATATATATATATAATATATATATATATATATCATATATATATATATATATATATATTTTTTTTTTATAATTATATATATATTAATATATTATATATATATATATATATATATTATAATAATATATATATGATATATATATATATATATATATATATATATATATATATATATATATATATATATATATATATATATATATATATATATATATATATATATATATATATATATATATATACTTGAAACTGTATTTTCAGAATTCGAGAGCTACAATTTTTGGCTACCGCGAAAATGAAAATAAAGATTAATAACCATTTATTTAAATTGTTTTTTTAAGAATTAATTCAAATGTTTGAATCTTAATTTTTGGTATTTTAGATGGGTCGCGGCAAAAAAATGGTAAGTTACTAATAGGTGTTGAGAAAAGCCTAGCAAATCAGCAATTGCTACCAAATGTTCAAGGATCTTGAATCTTTCTCCTGGCTTCTAAACTCTTAGCTTAAATTCAAAGTCATGACAAACAGCAAACTCGATTCTTCAGTATTAACATTATGATTAGAATGTACGGACGTATTATGTTACATTCCTTCATTTTTCAATTTTTTCTATCTTTTAGTTTTTTCCTTCTTATGCAAGTTTTTTCGTTCTTATGCAAATATTTTTTGACTGCAAAAGCATAAATGTTTAAACATTTTTTTTTTTAAAAATCGATTTTACTAAAATTAAGCATAAGCCAGATAACTTTAACTATCATAAATTATATTACATATTCAAACAGTATTTGTATTGAACTCTATATTCAAAAGTACTTTAAAAAAATTAAAAGTTTATTTTACTTGTCAAAAATATTTTTTTTTTTCGTGTCAAAATACAGTAGAATACTTTTTTTTTTTAAATCATTTCATCCAACGTTTTTTGACTTATCAAAACTCAAGTAGTAGAAAAAAGAAGAAAGAAAAAAAAACTCACTCTACACGTGAGCCGCCTCAAAACGAGTTTAAAACGAGGGGAAAGAATCAGAGATTCGTGCAGACAAATCATTTGCATCGTAGAAGCAGAGTTGAAAGGAAGGAAACTGCTTGGAATCCTTTTTGATTGTTTTTCATGTCTCTTCCAAGCTGCTTGAATCACATAAGGATTTCGTGCCTTACTGACTTGAAGAATTGGAGCTTTTAAACGCTGGCCATGTTATTCGGCATATTAATGACTCTTTTTCTTTTTATGAAAAGAGCCCTTCTCTCTCTTTGTATATTTTTTTAAAAAATCATGCGAGTTTATATATTATATATATATAATATAGTAATAAATTCATATTATATATATAATATTATATATATAATATATACGATAAATATAAATAAATATACTTATTATTAGATATATCTATTATAATAATATATATAATAAGATATATATATATATAATGCTGAGGCAGACATTAACTGCGTTAAACAGTTATCGTTAATTAACCGTCGCTAAAATTTTCATTCTATTACGTTATCGTTTGTCTATTAAAAAAAAATCATTAACGGACTATTAGATATTTTTTTGGTTTTTAATTTCTTGTCGTTACAAGTAGTTACTCGAAATTTTGTAAAAAAAAAATTGACAGGCCATTTTCGGTCATGCCTAAATATTGCAGAAACTTTTAGTTCCGAAAATTGTCTGGATAACTCAAACAACTAGTTATTCCTGTTTCATAAACTTGTAATGAAACGAACGTAAGCTATCAGCAACCAATGACAAACTCTTATATTAACAGTGAATTTTACTTTATTAATTTTTTTTGGTAGCGGCGTGGATGTCTCAGATGTCATTTACAGAAACTCCACTCAATGGACCGCGTTGCGATGGGTGTTTCATTCCGCCTTGTTTATTAATATTTAATATGTGCGCACGTTATTTACGCAACATTTCTTTTAAACATTCTTTAGAATGTTTGCACGTATCTAGCAGTCAATGCATGACAGGCTATGTATGTTAAATAATCTCGATTCACAAAATTCGTACTACAGTAGGAGCTACGGGGTCTTTTTTCTATTAGCGAAGCTATCCAATTTTGACCAAGGTATCTAAAACTGTAGAACTCTGTAATGCAACTTGAGCTTGTCTTTTTGTATACGTAGTAACCGTCGGTTCTCGGGTACTTACTAATCTTTTAAGTATTTCTTAAGATAATATTACTAGTATATTATATATGTGTGCCTCGTACACTTTAAAAAGTTTGATGAGTTTTAACGCTATGTTTTTTTTATCGTCACCAATGTGTTACTAATGCATAAAATTAACACAATCTTTACTATTTTAATTGTACATGTCAAACACACCATGGAAGAGGTTTCATTTTCAATGTCTAAAGAAATTTTAGTGTTAATATGAATTTAATTCTTTTATTATGTTTTTTACACAAAATTCCAATCTAAATTTTTTGGTTATATCCATATTTTAACCAAACATATTGTTAGATATAACAGTTATATCAGAAAATCGTAAGCCAGTTTTATTAGGGTATCAATTTTTAACCTAGGCCCAGGTCGCTTTGTTCTGATATATATTAGATCGGATTGGAAGATCATATTATTAAGTACATATTTTGTATTAGGCCATATTTGGATATATATATATTAGTATATATATAGATATATATAATATTTTATTTTATAATATACTAATACAATATGATAGATAGATATATAATACATATTATATAGTAATAAATATAAAAATTTTCATACATATCATTTATAACATCATATGATCTATAATTCGACATCTTACATTAGCTGTGGTATGTTTATACTAAATTTCTTGCAAAGATGTCTAAAAAATATTATAAAAAGTGGCAACTATTGGGCAATGTAATCATGGGAACTCTGCAAAGATTAGCGGTATAATATTAGGCCAAAGTAAAATTTTAAAATAAAAATAAAAAATACATATCTACTTAAATGTGCGGGGAGAATGGATCAAATTTGGTGTTTTTCAGATGAGAATTCAAATAATTAGCGTATTATAATTAAGTAAGGGTATAGCAAGGTGTCAATGCAATTTTAAGAAAAAAATCACGATAATTCGATAATTTCAAAAATCAATTAAGTATATAAAAAACAAATTGAGCACATTTTAGGAAAAAGTTAGCCTTTCTAAGTTTAGAAAAAAATCCATTGGGCTTTTCTGATAATGCAACTATTACTGATCGGAACACCTTATCTACCATTGCTCCCTTATTTCTATGGACTTCCTAAATTGCACAAAGAAGATGTTCCTGTAAGACCAATTATTTAAAATATTTGATGAAGAGGATGACAATTTTGATGACAATATTTTTATTTCTAAATATACTAATATTAACCTTTTAAATTGAGAAGGACTGGCAAATCCAAAGAAAATTGAATAACCTTTTTTATTTATTTGTTCGGTTAAGAACTTTTCAGCAGCATAGTACACTTAATTGGGGGAAATATACATCTTTCTTTAGTTAGATGAATATGTTTGTGTATAACAAATGCGTTTTGCTTGCTACAAGCCGAGGTCCTCACTTGTAAAAAAAAATTCGGTAATAAATGGAAAATGTTCTATAATAAAAAAAAATCTAATTTTCAAGGGTTAATAGACGTTCACCTTGTCACTAAATAATGATCAGAACAAAAGCAAAATTAAACTGTATCTCGCATACGTGTTTAAATTGAAAAACTTAAAAATTGGAGTGTTGATTTTTTACAAATTTTTTTTAGTGTTGGCTCCAAAAATGTTATTCATCAATACATCGGTGAATATACTATATATTTATAATATATTCATTCCAATCATAGTAAATTTGCGAACCACCTATGGTTGAAAGATAGTTTGTTTAAGAGTAATTTTTTGCGTATTACCTGAACATATTGGCATTAATATTGCGCAACCTTTAACATCTTCAGAATTCCCATAAGGCTTTAGGAAAGGTGAATCTTATGATGAGACACATATAAATAATTATTTATAGAAAAAAAAACTTTAAATTGTTTTTATTAGTATTCCCATCAAAGAATTGTATATCGCATATATTAAACGATGTTAGTTTGAAATCATGCCCATCAATATTAAAAAAAAAAAAAAGCATTAACCGACTCGTTATTAAAAAATATGTAATCTAATAATATTATACCCTATAATTATATATTAGTTATATATTATATATAATATATTATATCTATCATATTAATATAATATATGTATATATTATATATATATACTATACTACTTATAAATATTATTATATATATAATATATATTATATACTAATTATTATTTATATTAGCGAGAGACGGGTTGTGAATATACTACTTTCATTCAGAGTGGGATTGTGGAAAGAGTGATTGGGAGAATGTTTTCATATTTTACCAAAATTCCCAAGAGCAAGGCCAATTTAGTACTTAATAATGATATTATTATATAATATATAATAATATCATTATATATATATAATATATAATATATAATAAATATATATGATATATAATATATGTTAACCTATATATATATATTATATATATCTTATCTATAAACTAAAACAATTCTTATTTAGATAAGTTTTTTTTAAATACGACATACCTCTCACTAATAATCTTTCACGATACCAACTTCTAGAATGAGTTGAGTTATATTCTACAAGTCTCTCTTCTCTCCTCCTCCTCTCTCTCTCATCTCCTCTCTCTCTTCTCTCTTCCTCATCTCTCTCTCTCGTTCCCTCTCTCTCTCTCTCTCTCTATCTATCCTCTACTCTCTCTCTCTACTCTTCTCTCTCTCTCTCTCTCGATCTCGTCTCCTCTCACTCTCTCTCTCATCTCGTCTCTCTCTCTTCTTCTCTCATTCGTTCCTCTCTCTTCTCTTCATCTCTCTCTCTTCTCTTCATCCTCTCCGTCTCTCTCTCTCTCTCTCTCGTCTTCTCTCTCTCTATCATCTCTCTACTCTCTCTCTCTCGTCTCCTTCTTCTTCCTCTCTCCTTTTCTTTCTCTTCTCTCTCTACTTCTCTCTTCTCTCTCTCTCTCTCTCTCTCTCTCTTCTCTCTCTCTACTTCTCTTCTCTCTCTCTTCTCTCTCTCTCTTCTCTCTCTTCTCTCTCTCTCTCCTCATCTCTGCTCTCTCTCTCGTCTCTCTACTCTCTCTCTCTCTTCTCTCTCTCTATCTCATCTCTCGTATCCATCATCTCTCTCTTCTCTTCTCTCATCTCTCTCTCTTTCGCTCTCTCTCTCTCTCTCTATTCCTTCTCTCTTCTCTCATCTCTACTTCTCTCTCTCTCTCTCTCTCTCTCTCTCTTCTCTCTCTCTCTCTCTCTCTCCTCTCTTCTCTCTCTCTCTCTCTTTCTCTCTCTCTCGTCTCGTCTCGTATTCTCTCTTCTGTCTCTCTCTCTATCTCTCTTCTCTCTCTTTCTCTCTCTCTCCATCCTCCTCTCTTCTCTCCTCTCCTCTCTCTATCTCTCTTCTCCTCTCTCTTTCTCTCTCTCTTTTTTCTCTCTCTCTCTCCTCTCTCTCTCTCTGGACCTGCGATAACCCCTACTTTCAATATCATTTGCTTTATCCATATTTGAAAAGTCTATGAAGGATTGTATCTTGTCTCTCCAGTTAGCCAATGCTTCACTTCACCTTTGAAAAAATCACACAATTACATTGGCCTCTCTGATCCTTCACATATGGAGGACAGTCGGAGCCTGTTACTGCAGTCACATGCTGATTGGGAGTATTTGGATCCTAATCTCTATTTTATTTTCTACAACTCTCATTCATCTGCTGGCGCAAGGGGGAGTTTCTTGAGGGTGGTGGTGAAGGGTTACAGAATGTGTCTTTTTAGCCATTTTGCTAATTCAATAAGTTGCTGCTAAACAGAAAAAATTTTGGCTAATTTTGTATAGGTCTTAAAGTAATCATCAAAATCATTTCCAATTGTCTTAACAATTTGCAAAAATCTTTTTCTGAGCACAAATTGGAAAGTTTTTATGGTACATTATGGACTAACAGCCCTGCCAATCTAATTCTAATTATCATGTGTCTCATCTTGACTCTGGCAGAGGGGAGGGTCTATAAATGGCCCTATTCACAAAAAAAAAATTAATTTATTAAAACAATAAGCGATATCATTCAATCGATTCATATCATGATAATTTTAAAGTCAGTATATAGTAAGATTGAATATATGTTTTAGTTAAAGAGAAATAATACGCCTCAAAACCATCTACGCTGTTTATTAGTGGATATCCTCTATTTCATATTCCTGGAAAGTAGCTCATTATCTCTTCAATTAACCCATGCTCAGTGTATGCAAATAATGTCATGATTCTCCTATATGATATAACAAATCACTCATCTTTTTTATTTTAAGGCTATAGAGATATTGTGAATGTAAAAACATTTTGATCTACGAATTTGCGCTGATTTTTTTATTGCTAATATCTTATTAAACCTGTAACAACATAGTGTTTATTTATTTCCCGACTTTGTAAGACGGTATTACTTGTATTCCGATATGTAGACACACACCTACTTTACTGATATAATCAGTAAAGGTTATGCGTCAGAAGATACTTGCCTTCTACCGTTAGGGCTACTTAAGTTGTGTTAGGGTTCTTTAAAGTCCTGTAAGCATTATAGATAATATATATATATATAGTATATATATATATATATTATATATATATATATATATATAATAATTATATAGTATAATAATACTTATATATTATATAATATATATTATATATATATAATAGTATATATATATAGATATATATAATAATATATTATCTAAATATATAATTATATAGATATATATACTATATATATATAATAGTACTACCTAATTATATTATATATATAATATATATATATATTATATAAAATATAATATACGGTATATAAATAATATATTAATATTATATATTATATAGTATTATATACTATATATTATTTATATATATAAATTATATATATTATATAGTAATATATATATATATATATATATATTAATATATAATATAAGTATATTATAATCTTAATATACACTATGTATCAATATTACCAAAATTCGAATCCAATTGTACGATGGATTCACTCTTATCTGGAAGTCGAAGGAGGAAAAAATAGTAAGGGAAAGTCAGGAGAAACGTTGTCAGATATGCTGAAAGTAAGTGCAATTCCAAAAAAGTCACGGGGAAATTTTAAAATTCAAAACATATGAAGAATGATCATCGGACAAGTTGCTATATAATATTATTTTTTTTCCAGATTCATATTGTAGATGAGAAATGTATGGTATTTGATAAGTGAATGAAAGGATGGGCGAGGAATGACTTCCATAAATCTACTTCTATCTTGTTTCTTTCTATTTTTAGTTCACTATTACCCACTATTCTTCATATTCTGTTAGTAGAGGTTGTTCCAAAGTTTCATACCTTTTTGAAGGTGATTGGATTATGGCGTTGTTTGTAGAACATGTAAGTATTATGACTAATCTTTTTTTTGTCTTTTTAGGGATTAGTAGTTTTGAATTTTTTGTTTTGAGGTAAACAAATTGATTTTGGATTTTTGTGTATTGAAGGTATTTATTATTGGTATTATAACGAATTTCTTCCCAAAACCAAAAAACTAACAGTGAAGGACAGTGGTTGGGACGTCAACAGTTGAGAACCCACAGTTTATTCAGAGTGGTTGGGTAAAGGAGCCTGATAGTTCCAAGGCATACAGGAAACATGTAGCCGTAAAAGAACGCTTGATCGTAGGTCATAACATGGGACACGCAAGTCGCGAATTTCAATATCAGAGAAGGAAATCTTTTAAATTTTAATTCATAAATAACAAAACCAACGCATCATTGAAAAAAGTTTGTTTGCGTTTTATTTCCTAATAATACAAATATTAGTGAAGTGTGTGCACTGAAATATATGGCATTCCTCAAGGTCTATTATTAAGGTTTACCTGCTTTTTTCTATTACTTTGTTAAAGATTAAGCTAGGACTCAAGTTCATCTTTTTTCTGCAATCAAGCATAATTGTACTGATCTTATATAATGATGGGCATTAAAGGCGGGGATGGTACAAATGTCTTTAGATCGTGTGCAATACTAGGGAACATTTTAAGATTAATGTTTCAGATGTGCGTTAGCTTCCAATTTATTTTTAAATGAGGGATCATGTAAATGTAAAATAACTAGTTAAAATCATATATTAGTATATATATATACATATATAATATATATATATAAAATATATTAATTTATATTATTATCTAATATATAGTATATATATATATAATATTATATACTATAAGTATATAATATTATATAATATTATATATATATATATATATATTATATATATATATATATATACTTATATATATATATATTAATATTAATAATAAATATTATAGGATGTTCTTTATCAAAAGTCCTTTCTTTCATACGTTGCAAAATGGTGCGAGATGGCGGCATTTGCCATTTCAATAATATGTCGCACCCTTTTAGGATTACTACTGTTCAGTGCAATACTTTTGATGCAGGAATTGAAAACAAAAAACATTCAAGACAAGCTATTTCTTTTTTCGTATTTGTATTTAAGTCTGTATTTGTAGATGATATATTTGCAATCATTACCCAGCCTTCCCTCCAAGATTGGGGGTACCAGTGCAACATGCACCAAAGCAGCAAAGTAGTAGCAAGGAATAATCGATGCAACGTCGATTAGCACGCCATACCGGTCCTTGAATAGTAACCTCATTTAAGTGAGAGTACGTCTACAAGTCAGACAATCCCCTTAGAGCTTCACGGGATGCACAACCTCTGCACATTCATCTGAAATTTATTTGAAACATAGAAATAAAAGACATGTAGAAAAGCAACATGGGCATATATCAGACTGTCTCAAGTCAGAAACAAAGAACAATCACAAAACAGACATGCATGCAAAATCGCACAAGGCATCCGTAGGACGATGCAATAAGGCTTGCTAGTTAAACAAAAGTCTAAAAAGATGCTCATGCAATCATAAACATCTAGGTTGTCATAAACCTTATAGTAACACAAGTCTACACATGAAAAGAACAAAAATATAGCTAGCTGAAAGTACCACGCCCAACCACTACAATCGTCTTTATATAACATATATCCGTAAACATGCAGTTTACCTTCATACTAAATGTAACTAAAACCGAGACTAATTTTGCTTTCCTAAGTATACTTAATCAATGGACCACACACAACATCAATAATACCTATCCAGTCCTTTGCTTAAACTGTGCACTCGAGTAATACTACAACTCCTGTGCAAACAATTCCAAAATTTAACAACCCTTTGACTGAATGAACTGTCTTGTCTTACAATACAAAGCAATGAGCCAGCTTTCTTCTTATTTTACTTCTATGCCCTGGGTCTCCGTCCAATGGCAATCTACTAAGAAAAATGTATTGGTCTCTGTATAATCTGATGTAAATATTTGCACATATACTAAGCATGTATAAATACTCCACTTGAGGAAACTTGCCTTATCTACAGAAGCATTCATAAACTCATTCAGGCCTCGGTCATAGGCCTACGCAAAACCAGAAATCACTTTGTGTCTCTAATTTGCATCTCTCTCTACTAGGAATATCCTAAGTCTATTAATAAAAGATCCAAACTTGGTGCACAATAACTCTCAATACTGCCTAAAATAAACTATATTACAGTTTTTTTCATAACTTCCTTTAGGCTTTGATAAATTTCGATTCGAGTTTATTATGCCCAGCATCCTACTAGCTTTATTTCTTGCTTCCAAACCTTGATTAGCTACTTTCAAATTAGCTTGTGTATAATCACACTAATCTTTTCTTGAGTCCAAAGATTCAAGCCAATCCCCAGACACATCGCAGTTAAAACTTTTATTGGAGGAACCTCTTCCCATTCTTACATCAAATTCAATTTCTGCCTTATCGCCACCAAAAAGTATTATTTCAAGATATCATTTGAAATATTATAATGCCAGTTCCTATTCCTACTGAGGTAGCACCTTGGGATATCTGCAAAACTAGAAACGCTTAATTAAAGTCTCCTTGGTCTAAAATCATTGTATATAAGGTATACATGAGGAACAATAGTTAACCCACACACAACCCATGATAGGACCACTACTTCACTATTCCATTGATGACACTCGGCCATTTAGTTGTACACCACTGTTCTATTCAACGAACACTTTTAATACAAAAGGGATGTCACTCCACCATATACCATGCATATTATTCATCTGCTTATGCGGCAGCCACATTTTTTACCCCCTCACAAACCGGAATTCATTCTTATTATAAACCTTTCTTCTCGCCTTCCAAACTCACATTCCTATCCTCTAGGCTTCCTTTACTGAGTCAATCCACTTTTTCTTCGGTTCCCAGCCGGTCGATTCCCGAACACTCACCCCATACATCCACGCTTAGACCACCGACTGATAGCCATCCTTTTCACATGGCCAATCCACTCCAATTAATTTTTTTTTCTCTCATTACCTTACATCACCACAAACTACTAAATGCTCATTTTATCTATTCTTCTCTCGCTAACACGCTCCTAAGATTGTCCATCTGAACACCTGTACTTGAGATCCACACTCTATCAAATCTAGTCTATTATCATTACTATACTATTAACACAGGTAACATC
>JABUQX010033846.1:0-25805 GCA_015478945.1 Trachelipus rathkii | reverse complement strand
GTTACCGAGGCCACGAGTGAAACCTCTCAGACTTATATATATTAAGCAATAATTCTTATCGGCTTCGAACTCTTATCTAATTAAATGATTATTATATAATATAATATATATATATTAATATATATAAAATAATATATATAGAATATTTATATATTATATATATATATATAAAATAATATATATATAATAATATTAAAATCTTATATAATAATATAATATATATTATAATATATATAATATATTAATATAATAATATATATATATAATACCCAAATATATAAATATATATATATATATATATAATAATATATATAATATATATATAATATATATAATATATTATATAAAAAATATATATATATATAATATATATAATTAAAAATATAATAAAAATATATACAATTATAATATATATATATATATAATATAATAATATATATAAATATAATATATATTATATTATATTATACCATATATATCATTATATATATATAATATATAATATATATATATATATAAATATATATATATTATAATATATATATAAATAAATAATATATAATATATATATATATAATATATATATATACTAATAATTATATAAGTATATATATATATATTATATATATATATAAAATATAATTATATTATATATTAATATATATATAATATATATATAATATATAATATATATATAATCATAATATATGTAAATATAATATATATATATAATATATATAATATATATATATATATATATATATATATATATATAATAAGATAGCATATATATAATAATATATTATATATATAGAATATAATATAATATATAATATTTATATATCAATAATATATATATATATAGTATATATATATAATATATATATAATATATATATATATATATAATATATATGATATATAATTATATATATATATATATATAATATATATAATATATAATATATATAATTTATTTTTGTTTTTACTAAAAAAAAAAATCTAGCTATTTAGAGTTATAACCGTAAAAATTTACGTTTTTACATACCCAAATCAGTAAAATCAGTAAAATCAAACCACCCATGCCTTACCACCCGTTCTGTCCACCCGTGAAATTCCTATTGAATCTATTATCTATGATCTAATTGATTCAGTCAATTTTCTTTAGTATAAACAAGTTATTTTGTTTAAACAGGAAAGAGGAAAACAAGTTGTTATTTAAAGCGTTATAACATAAGCTGCAAACTACGAATGGTTTACATATAAAATTTTTAGCCATCAATATATTTACAATTTTATGAAAGAAACATATTTAAAAACAATAATGAAAATTAAATACCAGTATACCACCGCAGAAATTAGTATTATAGTTTACAGAAAAAATAAGGTCGTCTAACAATGAACATTATATTGTTTTTTTTAAAAAAAAGTTTACCATAAATGTTACATTAATAAACTCTTAGCACTTACAAGAAAAAATATACAACATTATTCTTATTACAATATCCAGTGTTCCATGCTCGAACATTCCGTGTGAGAAGTGTTGAAGATAAAGTCCAGAGTCGGTATCCAATTTCACAGACCCTAGTTCATTACATGCGAATACACCTAAAAATCTTCTCTCGTTTCTAAAAGACATTTAATATTTCTCTTCATTCATCTTTTAATAATTCAAGATTATATTTCGTGCTCTATCGGATCTCGATTGATTTGAGATGTTCCAAAACACCAAGAACTGAGATTGATATGTTAACTGCCAAATTTGAGGACTCCAACCCTAATGTTCTTTCTTAGTATATTGAGATGATAAGCATTACAGGCTGAAAGATCAGCGGTGAGATCGTACGCATTATAAATACTTGTTTCACCATAAGTCTTGAGATCAACACCTGTTACCGTTATCGCTGCAAGATACAGTATTGCAAATAAATCGAAAAGACGCGACGAAACTTAGAAGTGAGCTTTCGTATCATCTTCATAATCACGACCGAAGAGTTGACCATTCACCCGGCAAACTGAACTCTAAGGCCGAAATGTAAATTTAAAGCAGACTTGTTATAGTCCAGAATAGCATCAGGTCTACAATTCCTATTATTACCCTCTTCTGAGGCAGGCTACCATTGACGATGTTAGTATATTAATACTCGATAAACCTTGGGTAAATTAAGAATTTTAGTCTCAATTCTCTTGATTGGATATTTTGCAATCGGTCAAAAGAGATTTCTCTATTTTCATATGTTTAATCTCAACTTTCACTTTAAGAGTATAAGATAAGCATCCAGTAATTAAAGATAGCTTGAAAATAAACTTTTGATGGTGTTGCTAAAACATTGCTTGAAACATTTAGAGCAAATTGGGTGTAGATCTAGTTAACCTGATGCGGGTGTCCACTGAGGGTTTTAGAATAAGTCTTTCCTGAAGAATATATCTACCGTTACACGTCCATTTAATATTTCATACGTGTTATTTTTGATTTAGATGCCGTTAGGTTCTATGTTTCTCGACATCTTTTAAATTGTAATATCGGATATGTAAATGGACCCCTCGCATCTGAATAATTTAGCAAAGTCTCAATATAACTTCGATAAGGTAACTTGCATGCTGAAAGCTCCAGAAGTTCATTTTAAAAACCACCTCGAGCTGGTGAATATAAAACATTATACAAGGAGAAAAATTTGTCTCGTGATACTTATTGTCTTTCCTTCGAGATCTAACCAATGCTTCGTTACTAACTAGTCTTCAGTATAAAAACAAGCACATCGAAGGGATCAAAATATTAGTCAGAGGCCGATATTTGAAGTCGAGAGGACATCTGTTATTGTGATGCTATGAATGGGTGAATACTAATAAAATTGGATTCACTCACACTGATCTGTGTAGCGTTCACAGAGAAGAGATCCAATTCGCTCTTACAACAGTCTCGGCTGGAGGGATGGAGGAAATGATCTTGCTTGTACAATCGTGACGTATAAGGAGGAGATGTTATTATAAAAAGTCATTAGAGTAAACCCTGGAATTTTTTTGATGATTTATGTTAAAAAAAAAGTACCACGATCTCGTTTATTAAGAGAGAAAAGTCAATACATTTCTTTTATCATTCCTTATAACCATATCCTCATCGCACAGTGTTTTTTTAAACTCTCAGCTCTACCCTCACACCGTTGACCTACACCTTGACCAGTCATCTTACGCCGTATTTTTCGTTTAACATCATCTAACATTTCATCTGAAGCATCGGTTAATCGACGTTTTACAGCCGTTCGAGGGTCGACACCCCCCATAATATCCTGGATAGTGTCTATACCAGTCCTCGCTGCTTTTTTAGCCAATTTATTACCTTCTATTAAACAGATGGAATAGCTCTACGAAATAACGAAGCAAAAATCCACCTAAACCATACCCCCTCTGGATTCTTGAACCCTGAAGACTCTTCTCTTCCATTATATTATTTACCGGAGCTCTCATTTCTTATGGACTTTACACACTGCTGTCCCAACTGTGAATGGGTATGGTTGCCTTCGACATCTCTTATGTACACTCTCACTGTTTTAAAATAAGAGGATTATTCAGAGGTATATAGTTACACTAGGAAAACTTTAACTCATGTAATCTTAGTAAAATGTACACTCTTAGTAATGACCTTTAGGTGTTCAACAAACTGCGTCAACAATATCGCTGGTCTAAACATACGCTACACTGGTCGTTAACACTTTGAAGGTACATACAAAAAAATGGAATCATCAGTTTTGCCTTTTGCTACAAGTTATCTAAATATTCTTCCATCGTAGGGAATAACGTAATAATAATCATTTAGAGGCTTGCTATTGATATCGTTAATTTCTCAATATTGTTCATCAGGTAATAACTACATTTTTACGAAACCAGTCGAAGTTGGTGGAAAAAAAATAAATAAACTCTATCTCTTTCACGGTCTTTATACCTCGAGCTTAGACTTTTAAAGTGATAACATTTTTTCGTTGAATGTTATTAACTATAAAATACTAAACTTTACATATACGACTGATTCAACATGTATTGTGTAAGGTCTTGATGAACACGTCAGTAAGATTATAGAGGGGGACCTCGTTTAATTAAATAATTCTTTCAAAGAAAATTCTCTGTCATCTCTCACATAACATCAACATCAGCGTTAATTTTTATACATTTTTTTTAACATGCTCAGCATTTCTATATCATAAATATGACCATAATCGTGAGAATCAGGCAAGTATTATATGCGTCAAGAATTTTATCGTTAACCCCTCCTATAACATTTCTCGTTCGAATTTTTATTGGAGCTCATAACCCGTAGTAAAAGTTGATTATTTATTTACAGATGTAAATCCATAGAAGCCGATGAGGGCAACGTTAAAATAGAAATGATCTTCACTCTCCATGTTCGCAAAGTAAACTGGTCAATGTTTCTTAATTTCGTTAGCATTTATATAACTATTAAACTTCGCTGGGTAACCTAACCATTTGACAAGATACTGTTATCTTACCTTTTCCCCTTTTAGATCTAATATTTTTTTCTATATTACTCGTTGACCGTAGGGTCAAAACGTATGTTTCTTGTATTCTTGTTATAGAACCCTTCTTAATGGGTCTCTACAACAGTTCTGAGACAATCCGTGCAAATACTAATTAAAACCTCCTAGGAAATGCTGCGAGTGGATCACTGAAAAGCTGCCGCCAGCCAGCAGATTTACATGAGAATAGTAGATTCCCACTTGACCACCCCTGATCTCTTTACGTCACTCAGTCTAGGAATACTCGCATAAATTAAGTTACTGCCGCGAACACCCTGAGGTGTAATATACTACTATATATATCACCCTCACCGTATGCTACTACTAACGAGTAGATATCTGATGGAGTGTTACGCCCTGGTGGGTAGTATTTAAGTACAGCAGATGTTACTTTGACACCAGCTATACTCGTACAGTAGTTATATATGGTCTAAGTATCTATATATAAGTGGTAAGTAAAAATAGATATATCAGAATAGGTAGAGTGAAGCTCACTGAAGATATCGGATGTTAAGAGTATATATATATATGATAATATTATGTAGTCTCAAAGAATATGTATAGGGATCATTGTAGCGGGGGAAATCTCAATCTAATTACGTAGTTCCGTGTTGAATAAGAGTTTTTTGGAGATGCTCCACCTCACGCTCTGCTAACGAGCTAACAAAGCATGGAAGTTAGGACACTAACATAGGAATAGAGGAGATGGGAATTAACCTCGGTATTGTGTCAATGACTCTTGACACACTCTGAATGACTGGATAGGTGTCGTTTTGTGGTTAAGTCTCTAAACCAGGCATGTCACTCTAGAAAAAATAATGCGATCTTATGAGGCCGTAGTGCATGTCTAGTTCAACGTGGTCTATGGCGTGACTATTTGTGACAGAGAATCTGGACCTGACTGATACTCCCAGACCAACCAGTAAGCGGGTAGGTGGATCGTGAGATACCGGTGTGCACAAAGCCGAGTTTGAAAGAACCCAATACACATCGGAAACTGCTCTTAACATCGTAGCACAAAAAGAAAAGTGGATGACCCCTCGTGTGGTAAGATATGCAAATTCACAAGTCTGTGGTGATCAGAGCGGTTGCAAATATTCGTATAAAACGGACCATCATGACTGATGTACCTAAAAGCGTCGATGTAGTAGCCGTCCAAGGTGCACATGATAAAATTAGATAAGAGGTGCTGGTGTGTGTGTATGGCGGGAAGGAGAAGAGGTAAGAAGGCAGCCGCACTACTAAATCACTCGAGTATCATAAAACTGATAAAGGACATAAAAAAAACATACGAATAGATGTGATCGCTAGTGATAGAAAAGGAAAACGTGGAAGGGCAACCGGGTATACAAAAGACCACTGAACTGTTTTAAATATTTTAGGAGGGTCTAGGTGTTTTTATTTGTGTCTATTTTCATCAAGCAAAATTAATAATTGGTAGCTAATGAACAATACTCCATTCCTCGTTAGGAAACAACTCAATAGAAAAAATAACCCGTCACATACACGAACTCACTCTTTTGATATCTAACCATATTATATATTATTGCCAATAAATTTTACAATGTTTATTGATATTACTGAAGGTGGATTTATAAGAAGGAATACATCGTAATTCTACAGGAATTCACGTATATGAAATAGTTTTAATCCTTTTCTTATATCAACTACAAACATGTAAATCACACGACAATATATATTTTTATAATACACACACAGATATTTCTGTAAAAATAATTATCTGGAGAATTGATTATATACAGACATATGAAGAACATAGGTGTTGATAGCATATTTAGAATTTAACCCAAAACAATTCACAATTCAATTAAAAAAGTTACATAATTAATATCTATATTAATATAATATGCGATATCTGTGGGTGAACTCGCAAAATTAAACGAATACGTAAGGAGAATCTTATGTGTTTTTTCTGACTTATTTTCTCTACCTACATGCTCGGTCAACCTGCACGCTTTGGATAATTTATAGTGTTTTCTACTGTTATATCAACTTTTAATAATTCGTCCTATTACCAAGCTCAAATAAGATAAATTATCCCGAGGTATAACTAGCATCTGTGATCTAGAGAAATGAGTATGAGTATATAGAATATATATATGTAATTAAGTATATATCCTAGAGAATCCCCTCACCAATCTCTTTGTTTATTTTTGATTTTATAGTTTCATATAGGGTAAAATTTAATAGTTGATATATAATTATTACTTGGTTTGATTACTGTGACTAATTATTCCAGTCACAGAGATGCATTACACCTTCACAAATTATAGATCACTCGAGCTAGAATACTAATATCGGATATTATCTCAGTCATCAAATCAAATTTTTCCTATACCGAAAACCAGCTATTGTTCTATACCCAGTTCATTTTATGATTGACCATGCTCGTCCATATTAGTAATCTTATACTCATTTAAAAATATTTATATAGAGCTAAACCTCACCTCGTATTAGTGAGATCTCACCTTTCTTACCACGTTATGGAAGCCGTTCCTCCTATAATACATTAGTTAAAATTATCATTTCATTCTTTTCAACCTCAAATTCTTTAAGTTATGATGCTAGAGTGAATTTAATCTTATCTTTTAGTTATACTAGGAATTATTTAATTAAAAACTTTAATTTATAATGATATCTAACTAAATATTTTTGTGATTATTTACATTTTTGTATAATAAGGTATTCTTGTTATTTCTAATGAATGTAAACATCTCTAAAGATAGTTTATATTATTAATAAATTTATTCCGATATACAATTCCTTTCTATATCGTAATGTAGTTTAATACTGTTTCAAACTTTGAATCATAATAAACTCAATAAGACTGCTGTTATAGGTAGCAATAGCTTAGATTAAAGGGTTTATTATATACTCACCGAATCTTGTAACTAAACTGGATAGTCTTTAGATGAGATGTTGGAGTTCGAATATATGTTAATTTATTAGTGTTGTTGTTTTTGTTTGTTGTTGATTGAGTGTTGATGAGATTAGCTCGAGTTTATGTAGATTAGAAGTTGTTTGCATGTTGGGTTGTGGGGGCAGTTTAGTATATTTGTTTAGCTAGTGTAGACTCTGTATTATTGACCCCTGATTATGCTTTTCGTAATTAACATGAATTCACTTTCATTTTCGAGCATCTGCTCTCAATAATATTTCACCACGTTAATCCGCTAGTGAGAGCGTGCGGTTTTTAAAAACCACTAGCACTTTAATATCACGCAAATACTACTCCGTACTCCTTCAGCCCACAGATTGAGGATATCGAAAGGGGCGTTTAACAAAAAGAGTAAAGGCAGGAACACACCCGCCCCTTTGGTTAACCCAGCGGTTCTGTAGTAAGTTGTCGTGTGTACGGTGGGGTAATATCGCAGCAAGGTTTTAATGAGGCTAGATGAACGGAACGCGCAGGCAGTTTTACCGTTCTGAGGTGAGCGGCTGTGTAAAGGACACCTAGCCGATTAACCGATATTTAAGTAATAAAAAATCAACAGGACAGCACAACACACTGTAGTACTACTAAAAAAATAAAATGAAATGAAATATGAAAAAAGTAGAGGCAAGCTTCCACAGAGCAGTCACAATACGTGTGCAGAGACGGTCTTCGGAGGAACAATAGAGGAAGTGGGTTAACAGTCGCGGGTTGCGTCAAAAACCCAACGGGATAGATTGTGAAGATACTGCCCACTAACGGGAAAGGTGGGTGGTTCTAGACATGATTACTAATGATGAAAAAACAAATGTTAAAATCAGCAACCGCTCCAGGTAATATGACTCTAAAAAAGAATATGAAAGTAGTGGATGAGAGAGCGGCACTAACACACACATCAAGGGAGCCTGAGAGGAGAAAATCTGCAGGGATTAAAGGTCATTATAGAGGACACACAAAGGAAGATTGGACATGACAAAGCTGCTACCAATGAGTATATATAAAGTGATAGTTGGACACTCGATAACGACTGGGCGTTCTCATATCAAAAAAAAAATTTTAGTGGGCCTTGCGCTTGCGTTTTAGGGCCATCCTATTTCAGGTTATGATATGATGTTTTGTTAAGTATATACATAGATTTTCTCTGTGGTATTACACAAACAAAACATATTCTAACCTGAACTAGAGGCCTGGAAATGAGACCTAGCACGTGGGGAAATTGGATCAAAAAAGATTAAAAAGTCGGTAGCTTATAGGGACTCCACAACATGATCTTAACACCTCTTTCGTAAATATCCCTGGTGAGGCTGCTGATACTATTTCTATTATTAAGCACCTTGAAGAGAGACCGCGTAGCTGTATTAGTATATCACCATCCATACTCGTCATGTATTCTCAATTATTCATTTAAGTCGTTATTTTAAAGATAGGCTGGTGGAGGTGAAAATAAAATTTACAGTGTGGAACGTGGAAAGAGAGATAGTATTCCTGATTTTAGAACTGTAGTTTTGAATTTTCAGAGAAGCTCCAGGTATCCTCGCTGTGCGAATGTGGTACCAGTGCAAGATTCGTCGTGAGAAGCGTGTGCTTATAATGGGGCATGGAACATATTACCCAGTGGCGCGGTAGATATATCAAGTGTGAAGTATAATCAATAAAACCAAGTCATATGGAAATAACCTTGTGTCGTAAAGCTAATTTTTGAGGAAGTATTATGACGTGTTACGGTGGTGAGTAGAAGCCTTATTTTTGCTGCGAAAAACATGTAGGAGACTGCGGATCTTAATTGTTTTTTTATTTTCGTGTCAACACATTACTATTTTTTTTATGGACTAGCACCATAAGTCACTGGTAACAGGCGTGGTAGTGTGTCCATAAACAATCTCAATGATAAATGAGGCAACCGCGTGCGGAAAATGGGGGAAAACAGAAAGGCCCACATCCGGAGGGCTCTGCCTGCACACTCATATGACAGGTGGTACAAATAAGGAGCACGGAACATATAATGAGCCACCAACCTCTCAAGTAGCTGAAGGGGACACCCAAACCGACTGAATTAGAAGAAGAAAAAGTATATATGACTAGATGGTATATGAAATGAGTCACGATTCATAATATGACAATATATGATAGTAATTCAATAGAGCAATTTAGTAATGCAAAGTAATATTCTAATCAGTAGGTGGAACAGATAGTATAGGGTGAATAGAGTAGGTGGAGGAAATATATCAGAATGGACGGTAAAGGATACTAAAAACGATATAAAACTAGAAAATGAACAATAGATTAATGAAGATCAAAGATCATAGTCATGTATAGTAGAGGGGTAAATGAGGAGTATATATTATATTATATCTATATATATAGATATAGATGAGTATATAGCATTTAAAATAGGCTTACTTAACGCCCAGCACGGGTACACAAAAAGCGGCGAGCTCGGAAACAACTATCAATAGACCCAAAACAAAGATAAACAATAGTGTGGTGTAGTCACCAAGGGTGGAGGAGCCTCGGATGATTACGATAAATGATGGAAGCACGTGGATAGACTGGCGTTCGAACATTAGAGAAAAAATTAAAAAAGACTAAAAAAAACAAAAGAACTCAAGATCAATGAGACTAACAGATCGATCACAAGGAGGAGACAGAAAGCGGAATAGCTAGAAATCCAAAAGGAATACATTGTTTGGAATCCTGGAGTTGAAGTAACTTTGGGAAGTAAGGAGAACATCGTTGATTTGAAAGAAAATGAGCATAAAATTAGAATATAACGAAGAAAACGGTAATAACTAGATAGTAGCAATAATGCAATATAGGAGAAAGAGAACCAAGAAAAACCTATTTAGATACTAATATTTATTACGTTACTCGTAGGCTTAAAATAAATAGACTTTTCAATAAAATAAAAAATCTAGAAATTCCTAACAGAAATGCTTGTTCATTTAGGTGAAGTTGCTTACTTAAGGTTTGTTCAACCGTAATGTAATTGACAGGAGTCTGGGGTATGACTCTCAGCCTTTCCGGGGTAATAAACTACGGGAGGTATAGGACTATTTCCCCCCCCCCTCCTAGGGGAGAGGTCTCCGGAACCCCTCGCCTCTCTATGATGAAGGTTAATTATTTAGGGGTGTCGGCAGGGAGGTACCTCCGCCCCATCAATACCCATACAGGAGCTAGTTAGGAAAACGTTCCACCTACCCCTATGTGCTTCCCCGATCGGCTCGAAGCGATCCCTACCATACTATTCAGAATTATTAAGACTTATTACGATGTTAATAACATTTAACAAAAAATATATAATATATCATAGAATTTACGCCCTTAGAAGAGTATAAGGTTAAAAAAGAATAAAAATTATCAATTTCGAAGCGTCACTATAAAAATATAATTAGAACAATCATATTTTATGATTAAAATTCAATATGGATGACTACCTGTTATTGAAAATTTTTATCTTGATCCGACCTCCCGTATACCGTATAGTGGTTCGTTATGTATAATAAAAGAAAACATAATTGAATCCATAAATAAATATTAATATATATATAATAAATATAATAATATATATATATATATATATATATTAATTATATATATATATAATATATATAATAATATAACTAATAATGATATAAATAAAAATATATATATATATAAATAATATAAAAAATAAATATAAATCAGATAAATAAAAATGAGGCCAAAGCGGGAAATAGCAATAAAAAGGCTGAGATAGTAATAGGGTATCATATTCCTCTGAATTAGGAAACCACAATTACCAATGGATCTAAATACAAAGCGAAAATAAAGAAATAATGTATTACTCGATTGAAGTTAGATTGTTATAAAATGGTTCATGTTGACTCCGGTAATTATATCACCCCCGGAAAGATTAAGAAACAGATAATTCCGCGTTTTCAAAGAAATAAATTTCCACCTCCCTCTCTGGATCCAAACAAAGTGGTGGTCATCGGTCACGACTACATTAGTTTTGTCTCTCTGTTCTTTTTATTTACCTTAAAACACGTTACGCATGCCGAGCACACCACACACACACCTATCGGAGAAAAATTATACCAAGATTTATATTCATCACATAAAACATGTAATTTAATTAGAAATATTTTAAATATAAGATGCAATTTAAAGATCAAAATCCGAAATTGATTAAAAAAATAAAAAAAATGTAATAATAAATATTAACTGTAAAAATAACAAAAGTGAACGAATATCTAAAAAGAATGTTTGATAAATAAAGATTTGGAATAAAGCCGAATTTACGATAACAAAAATTCAGATTTGAAAGACACGTGGGAACGAAGAATTTTGGGAAGTTTCGTTCATTCTATTCATTAATTTATTTTATCATATTTAACACGTAATTAACCTTAACTGTAGTCACATGTTAATATTCCAAATTTTTTTTATTACCTATTTTAATGATTTTAAACCAAAAACCTTATTAAATATAAAACATTGAAAACATGTTATTGGCGTTTCTTTGTGGAATTTCGCTCAGTCTCCATAAGTATCTTTCATTCGACATCATTTTAAAATCGGAGTTGGCTTTTGAGAATAGCGGTGGCAAGTTGTTTAAGTGTGGAAAATTTAATTCTGAAAATAAGTGATAACAAAATATACACAATTGTTTTTTCGGTGATTGTGAAATTATTTACAAATAATTTAAGATTTGCGTACCTTTCTTTTATACCGTTTGATTCTTGGTAAGTTAGAACTTTATTTGAGCATGATTTATTAATCTTGAGCTTGTGTGTGTGTGTGCGCACGTGTTGGAAGATAACGAGACCTAACTTACTAGAGCAAGCATGAATAATGATAAAAAATAGCTTAATCATTATAATGATTGTGATCACCATAATAATAGTTGTAATAATAATAATAACTATATAAATAATTATAGTAGTAATAAAAATATTTTTATTAAAAATTAAAATATTTTTATAATAGTAAAAAAAATTATAAAAATATAATTTCTATAATTGTTATAATGGCGATAATAATTATAATAACGATACCTTTTAATCATAATAATGTTTAAAAATAAAATTTTTATAATAATAATATTACTACTAATAATAATATAATAAAATAATAATAATGAATTAATAATAATAATAATAATAATAATAATAATAATGAATTAACATAATAATTAACAAATTAATAAATTAATAATAAAAAAACTTATAATAACAATCAATAATAAATAATATTAATAATAAATAATAATAATAATAATAAATAATAATAGATTAATAATGAATAGATTATAACAATTTTATAAAAATAATAAAGATTTATACAATTAATGTACGAAAAATTTCAATAACAATAATATTACTATAACAAAATTTTATCAATCCAAAATTATAAAATAATTTTTTTTAAAATAATATATGAATAATTATTTATTTTATTAATATATATGTAATTATAATAATGATGATTGTAATAATAATAATTATAATAATAATAAATATTAAAAAAAAAAAAAATTAATAATAATTTTTATATTGATTTTTATAACTAATTAAAATTCTAATAATAATAATAAATATCTTATTAATTTAGTGAGTTTAAAGCAGTAATAATAGTTGTAACAGCACTATTAATCATATTAAAATTGAGATTTATAAAACTATGAACCATAATACTTTTACTAAATACTTCTAATAATAACAATAAATATTTTAATAATTATAATGATTATAATAATTATAATAAAAGTTTTAATAATAATATTGATATTTATAACAATAAAAATTATAATAATAATAATTATTATAGTGATAATATTTTTTTTTTTTTTGCTACAATTATAATAACTATAAGAATTATAAATAAAAATAATCATAATAGAAGCAATTCCAATAATAATAATTTTTTTTTTAATTTTTTTTGAAGCATCTTACGTTCGGCAAAATCAATTTCCCTCTCGCATTTTTAAACTTAACATAATTAATGTAAATTTTGGCCATTTAACAAGAGGTCATATAATTTTTAAATATCGGATAAAATTTAATCGTATTTTTACTGCATGGCGGACCTGATTAACTGCATGGTATATTAAATCCTATGGTATAGCAATCTTTATTTTAAGCTGCCCTGTAGAACTTTTGTGCTCATTTTTATATTAGATTTCATTTTAAAATGCATGGTAGATCTGACCCTAATTTTATTGTATATTTATTTTAAGCTGCCCTGTAGAATTTTTGTGCTCATTTTTTAATTAGTTTCATTTTTTTAAACGTGCATGGTAGATCTGAACCTAAGTTCATTGCATTTTTTTTTAGCTGCACTGTATTTTAGAGTAAACTTTATCGTATATCTTTCTTTTTTTTACCCACATTTTTTTAAACATTCATTTTTTTTTGGAGATTTTAAAATATATGTATTTAGTTATCTTTTGATTTTTTTCTCATGATGAATACAAGTTAAAGTGATTTTATGTTATATTTATTTATATAATTTTTCGCTGCCACGTCCGATCTCTTTTTAACTATATGTTATTTTTCTTTTTACTCCTCAGGCGTGGTAGATGGTGGTATATTTTAGCGTAAATAAAAATTCCGTTGCGATCCATTTGGCCTTTAATTTATAATACCTACAAAGAGGTTATAAAACTGGCGACATTTCCGGTAACCTGAAGAAGAAAATTACCTTTCTGGGGTTTACCACCGCGCCAAGAATTGAATCGGCAGAAGAGCGATAGGTGAAGGTCGCATTTACGGTACGTAAGATATTCTTTATTCTTAACCGACACATACATTTTCCAAAATGACAAATGGAACTGGTGATGACGTGGGCACCTCTACGCCTGCACCTAGACAGGCCATACAAACCATCACCACCATTGCTCAGGTCACTAAGCCCGAACTATTATTGACAGGGCGAATCAATGGGGTCTGGATAGGTCCAACCCTAACTCAATGGAAGAGTAATTTGAATGAGAACATTACTCTTAAAAACTGCCAAACTGAACCTGCTAAATTAGCTCAGGCCATGACACAGATCACCAACGATAATAATGCTGAGGTTAGGAAAATCCTCAACGCGAAACAAAATGAATTTGAAAAATCCACCTTGGAGGAATTTCTCAAAGTCCTCCAAGAATACATTTTCCCCGACGAACCCCTCAACTTATTTGAAGCCATGGCAAGAATTTATAAGTTCCGATGGAACGAATCTGACCCTCTCTCCTCGGCCATTTTAAATTTAAACAGTCTTTACGAGGACTTTTTCAATACTATTGCCCAATTAGACAACAACTTACAGCCCACTACAAAAATAAGAAATGCCTTAACCATTTCCCATATATATAATTTGTTACCAGAAAAACCTGAGAAATTGAGAGCAGATTTTCAAAAACATTATGACTACGACCTCCCTGTCTCTTCTCAAGTCAGCAAATATTTCCAAAAAACTCAAGGTAGACTTAACGACCCCTTACGAAACCCCTACTGTGGCTAATGTTCATTTAACTAAGGCACAAACCCCAACTTATAAACCAAACAACTTTCCTAATAACCAGGCGCAAAGACCCAATGCAAATAATAAAAAAATTTATCCCCAAACCAATCAAAGAAAATTCAATCATACCCCAACATTTCCTCATGCACAGGAAATAGTGTGTTACCACTGTGAAAGAGGAATGCACCTGACTAAAGAGTGCCCTTTTAACCCTTTTTGCTCCCTCTGCAACAAACAACATCGCCGGGGATCCACCCCCCAATGCCAAAATTCCAGATGGAACCCCCATGACAAAAATAACCCAATAAAGAAGGCCCCAATAACTCAGATCATGAAACAAGCCATTTTAAATAACACTTGGACTGGCTCAGGCATTCATCGGCCAAATTACACGGGAATACGCCCGAGAGCTCATCAACAAAATTCAGCCACTACGAACTATCCAAATTACAGAAGACCTGGTCCCCCAAATCAACAACGATCTTCATATACGAGAATGGCACAAGTTCAAGACAATACCCCTTATTACTATGATGATCCTCAAGAACAATATTACATGGAACCTCAAGACGATGCCACCCATCCCCAAATGTATTCCGAAGATCCACATTCCCTACTGAACCAGGGAAACTACTATTAGGGGAGAGCCAATCTTTCTTTTCCCTTGCCTCTCTCCCCATTAATGACCACTCCATAAGTGATGATGAGAATACTCAACAACACACTACGTTAGGCACACTAAATATAAATAATTTTGTTCCGGATGAAGTGAATATCCGAGGTTATGCCAATGTTAACATTGGCACTAACTTACTTAGCTTGCAAAACACCTTTAGTACAACACCAGTGAATGGGCCAAAACCCAATTGTGATAAAAAGTGTAGTGAAAAAGCAGAGTTTAAAAATTTTGTAAAATATAGTGCAAATTTAAATGAAAAAAGTGAAGCATTTAATATTAATACAAAATTTAGTGAAAATAGAAATTTAATAAGTAATGTTTTTATAAATAATAATAGTGCAAATTTCGATAATTGGGCTAATGACCGATTAGCTCACCACCAAAATGTTAAAAAGAAAATGGTGGGAAATAATGTGTATACTTTTAGGGAAAAACAGAGGGTTAACACTAATCCTAACACTTGTTCTGATACAAAAAACACAGGTGTAATAAATGATGTAGATTATGATTTTAAAGAAAAACAAAAGGTTAACACTAATCCTAACACTTGTTCTGATACAAAAAACACATGTATTTTGAATAATGTTTTTCCTACACCATCTCCTCTCCCACATTCAGTAGATAGTATTCCTACTATGCTTACCATACCTCCGCAACCTATACCTAACATCCTACCTACTCCTAACCCTATACCTAACATCCTACCTACTCCTAATCCTATACCTAACATCCTACCTACTCCTAACCCTATACCTAACATCCTACCTACTCCTAACCCTATACCTAACACTCTACCTACTCCTACCACTATGCCTAACACTATGTTTACTACCATAACTACTCCTAACACTATGCCTAACTCTATGCTTACTACTGTACCTACGCCTAACAATTCTCAAAATGCTTTACCTACGCCTAACAGCTTCCAAAATGCTTTACCTACGCCTAACAACTTCCAAAATGCTATACCTACGCCTAACAATTTCCAAAATACTATACCTAACCATCTTGAAAGTACTATGCCTAACCCTCAACCTATGCCTAACATTAGTAGTTATACACCTAATCCTAACAATCCTACGCCTACTGCTGACCTACTAAATCTTTTTGATCCTATTAATATACCTAAGGAACCCATGCACCCGGTGCAGGATACAATAACTTCCGATTCTATGCTTACTGCAGATCTACTTAACTTTTTCGATCCTTATACTGTCTCTACTATACACTCTACTTCGGTGACAGACAGCATGAATTTTTATAACCCTATGGATCCTTTAGCAACCTCTCTTGCTACAATGCATGAAAGAACTAATCCAAATGATACGATTGATTTACTAACAGCATCCGCTAAACCAGTGTCAAATAGCGCACTCCTTTCGAACTTGATGCAAAAACCGGCATCCGCGATTGTAACGAACGATGATAAAATTACTCCAAATTATAACATGCCCCCAACTCCGGTAACGAACTTAAACTTTGTCCATGAGATACCATTCCTCCTTACTCCTCCTCCTCCTCCCCCTACTACTACTACTACTGCTACCACTATTACTAGTCCTTCCTATCAAAGTTCTCAACCTCTACTAATTCCATCTCAAGATATTACTTTATCTTCCGCTTTTACTAATGATAGCCAAATCCTATTAAATAATGCCCACAAAGCTAATCCGCTAATAGGACCCGCGTATATTTTAAAAGCACATATAAATTACAAAAACTACATATTAGAAGACAGAGAACTGATTTTAGATTCAGGTAGTAACAGTAGCCTCTGCCGGTACTCTTTCATTTGCGAAATGGAAGAGACATTTAACATAACCATACCATTAAAACCCACAGAAATTACACTACGTTCTATCACGGGTTCAGAATTTTACCAAATGGGTACAATTATTTTTGACTTGACTTTACACGGGGAAACCATACCAGTTAACTTTATAGTCATATGTGACAATCTTTGTGGTTTTAGTACACCTTTCTTACTAGGTACAAATTTCCTAAATAACCCAAGAATAAACTTACAAACAAAACAAAATACAATTGAAGTAACAACAAATAACCTTACTATCCCCATACCACTTACCCACCAATATCCTACCTTCCAAAAAGAAATCCCCCAGCATACATGCTAAACATACAGAGGTAAACCATACAGAGACTATGCCCCTCTACTCCGACGACGTTTCTACTCCTAACAATCTTTTAATTGATACTGACGTTTCCTATAATTTATCTACTTTAGAAGACACAGAAATAGCTCCTTATTCAAAGTACACTCTTTCTGTTAAAGCTTCTTCCCCCGCTCATACTTCTCCTCCTGACAATTTTATTCTGTCCACAGAGAACACTTATATCAGCAACTTTCTTTTTGCTGGTAGTGTACTGAGTTCGGCCTCCGACGGCCAAGTTCTCTTGGACATAATAAATATGAGCGCTTCTTCACAATTCCTTCCTCAAAATACCGTCCTAACCAGGGCTAATCCTATTATAGTTCTTGACGAACCCCTCCAAACGTCCAATGTAAATTTGGCAACTTCTTCCAAAGGCTTAACTCCGACTCAACTTAGAAATACTTTCAAAAAACTCGTCCAGGAATCTTTCAAAAACAATGAAGATTGCTGTACCACATTACAAGATCCAGATCAGTTAGAAAAGTTAATTGATCTGTTGATGACTTACAGAGATGTAATAGCTTTAGAAGATGATGAAGTCCCCATTTGTCCGTTAACTAAATTTTCTATACAACTTAAAGAAAATGCTCCAAAGGTACTGTACCGACCACAGTACCGCCTCCCCCATAAATACTTGACCCAGATAGACGATTGGGTCAAGTCCGCCCAACAAAAGGGTACATCCGTCCAATCAGTAGTCCTCGCATCGGAGCCCTGTCGTCAGCTCCAAAGAAAAACTCCTCAACTCCAAGAATTGTGGCCGATTACAGGCACATTAACGCACATACGGTGTTAGACCGCTTCCCCCTTCCTTGTATTGCTGACATCCTCTCTACGCTGGGAAAATCCAAAATTTTCAGCAGTCTCGATCTTCTCGACGCTTACCATTGTCTGGAAATCGAGGAAGAGACACAACCGCTGCTAGCCTTCCGCACTCCGCGAGGTCAGTATGCACCTACAAGACTCAATTTTGGTTTGTCCAACGCACCCCCAGTGTTCGCAAGGACAATGGAAATGGTGTTGTCCCACCTCCTAGGTGACGCGTGCAGAGTCTTCTTGGACGATGTCTTAATACTTGGGGAAACATTAAAAGAACATTTCGGTAACTTAGAAAAGGTTTTCCAATCTTTTAGAAAGAATAAGATGAAGATTAAACTTGCTAAATGTAAGTTTCTTCGAAACAGCCTCCTTTTTCTGGGTTTTAAAATTTCCCAAGACGGAATCTCACCTGACCCCATAAAACTCCAGACTCTTACTACTTTCAAACCTCCTACTAACGTAGCAGAAACCAGATCTTTGCTTGGTTTCCTGAACTACTTTAATCACTTGATCGACTCCTACTCCGTCCTTGCCAAACCTATAACAAAATTACTACAAAAGAATGCAACATTTTTCTGGGGACCGGAGCAACAAAGAGCTTTTCTTATCTTAAAAGATAAGTTGTTACTCCAACCCCAACTAAGATTCCCTGATTACTCCAAGGAATTTTTATCAACACTGATGCCTCTAACCTAGGGCTCGGTGCTGTCCTATACCAATTAGACGAAAATGGCAAAGAGAAGCCATTATCCTTTATTTCGAGAGCACTAAACAAATCCGAAGCTAACTATAAAACTATCGAGCAAGAAGCATTGGCTATAGTCTTTGCGTTGCAAAAATTTAAGAATACCGTATTCGGTTATCCGCTTACAATTATCACGGATAACCAACCATTGATTCACCTCATACGTCATAAACAACTTACAGGACGTTTAGAAAGATGGAATTTATTCATAGCCCACTTTAATCCAACGATCATTTACAAACAAGGCAAACTTAATATCATTCCTGATTATTTAAGTAGAAACCCCCCTCCTTGCTCTTATTCTTTTGCACAAAATACCGTACTTCTTACTGGAACTATCCCTTTGACTAAAGAAAATATTGTAAATGAACAAAAGACATGTAAACGCCTTAAAACCCTCTATGAATATGCGAAACCCATCATTTCTCATAACAAACCACTTTCCGAACAAGACACCCTTGCTGACACTTACCCCCATGTTCTAATCGATGACATTTTGCATTATGCAACACAGTCTGGACGTTTCCTTATCCAAGTACCAGACACATTAATCCACTCCGTCATTGAACACTCCCATGCCTCCTTAGCAGCGGGACACTGCGGAACGCAGAGAACCGAATTTAGAATTCGAGAACGTTACATTTTCCCCAAACTCCATACACTTACTAATGATTATTGTACTACATGTCCTTCCTGCCAAAACATTAAAGGTAATACCCCCAAAAACGCCCCCATAAAAGCATACCCCCTCCCCTATGAACCTTTTTCCAGAGTCCACTTAGACATTTTAGGACCTTTACCACAATGCAAAATTACACAATGTAAATATATCCTTTGCATGAAAGACTCTCTTACTAGGTATGTTGAACTTGTCCCCCTAAAACAACATACTACCAAAGACATTGCACAGGCTATCTTAGAGAGAATAATCTGTCGTCATTCTACTCCAGAGGTAATTATTTCCGATCGAGCACCGGAACTAACCTCCCAACTTTTTAAAGAGATATGTGCCCAATGGCGAATTAAGGCAGTTAACATAGTTGTGCGACACGCCCAGAGTAATGCATTGGTTGAAAAAGAAAATCATAAGATAAGCAATTATCTACGACACTATGTCAACACCAATCACAATGACTGGGGTCAATACATTCCATTCACACAAACTGCCATAAATTCAACCTACCATTCCGCCATCGGTACCTCCCCACACTTCCTCCTTTACACTTACAACAAACGACTTCCTTGGGACCTTCCAAACTATAGCCCCCCATCCCTTACTTCTACACAACTACCCCGTAAGGCAAGGCTACATAAATGATTATAAGCTATTAAATAGCCAGCGAGTCTTACCTTAATTACAGACTAAGCTCAGAACATTTACAAAGCAGAAACAGAAAGCAAATCCCAAAACAACTGCCTAAATCTGGTGTTATCCAAATGAAAATAGGCGATTTAGTTCACATCTTGAACGTCCTAAAGCCTAAACAAACCCCCAAACTTGCCCAGAAATGGACAGGTCCTTATAGAATCCTACAGTTTGTTCCTTATAACAAACTGTTACTCCAATGTCTAAATTCTTCAAAATCTTTCATTGTCCACAGGGATAATGTAAAAATATCTAAAGTTACAAATAATTTCCAACCCCTTCCCCAACAACAACCCCACGGCGACCTACATACAAAAACAAGACCTCCTCCAAAACAAATTCAACAAATTACAATTCCCCAACAACCCATACGAAACATACCACATACCATATACGCTCCATCAAACACAATATTCCCAACACAAACCCAACAACGACCACAAAGTCAACCACCGACTACACCAACAACTCCTTTACACATTCCTTCCTTACACCGACAAAATTTACAACAAAGACAGTTATTCCCACATGAAGAAACTACATCACCAGAACAAATTTCTCCAACACCATACAGACCTCCGTTGCTACAAAGACAACAATTACCACCGGAAGAACCCACTTCCCATGAAGCATCCTCCCATGCACATATAAGATCACCTATGAAAAATTTCCAAATCTTACCTTCCCCTCCAAAATTACAACCTTTACAAAGACTTACATCACCACCACCACCCCTCTTTCCTAGATTTTCTTTAGACGAACCTCCAACCTTACCCCCTAGAGCTCCTTCTCACGAAACAGTCCAACCACAACCCCCTACTTTAGCAGAAATATCTCCCCCCACCCCTCCAGACACCAGGGTGAATGATCCATCCTACAGACCTTCCTTAACATTTAGAAATCCTGACATACCACACCCCATGCAATTACGAAACAGACAACAACCTGCTACTATTATGAGAGGACAAAGAGAATTTATTTTACCTCCTAAACAAACTTTTCCTGCAGGTAGAGGTCATCCACCTCCACGACCTCCCCCACCAACTTAAAAATTTTCTTTCCTTTTTCTCCCCCAGGGGAACATCACATATTTGTAAACATATGTGAAACATAATAACATCTTTGAAACGAACACCATCAAAGACATTATTTTTAAGAAACTATCTCCAACATTTCTAAAGATGTAAATTAAAAATTAAAACCAGAAAATTTTTAAAAGACAAAGAAACATTAATTAAAAACTTTAGGAACCAGTTAAATTATATCTTAAATATTAACAACACAATCAAGTTCAATACTTTTAACTTATTTTATAACTTAAATACCAACAACATAATCGGTTTAATAGTTTTCATTTATTTAATAACTTAAATAGTAACAACATAATCAAGTTCAATATTTTTCATTTATTTTATAACTTAAATACTAACAACATAATCACCCCAAAAAGAAATTTATCATAACATAACCTTTGAAAATACATTTCCAAATCTCAATTCTCACATCCAGTCTATACATTAAAGCAACTCTAACTATTTATCCAAATTTAGAATCCATTGACACCTATTAAAGAACATTTTTTTAGACCGTTTCTTTTCTTTCTTTTTTCTCCCGAGCCGGGTCTATTTTCTATTTAGAAATTACCGATCTAATTAAATGATGTTTATATATATTAATTAGATTTCTATAAAATGTCCTTTATTCTGAATTTTATTAGAAGCTATTCCAATTGACTTTTCAACCCCCTCCATTAATCTTTTTCTTTTCCTCACAAACAAATAATTTCTTTTTTTTCCAATATAAAACATTTTAAAACGCAAATAAATATTAAACTCTAATAAATAATTTTCCGTAATAAAACTAACTTAATTTTAATTCAAAATGCTCAGTTTCTATTATCTTTGAATTTCCAAAACCCACGTGTTCGATACAATAACAAACTGCCCGAAAAGCCAACAATTTTATTTTCAATATTTTTGTTTTTTTATTTTTCTAACTTAATTTTCATTAGATTTTCTTCATTCATATACCGTTTTGTTCGTTACATAAAAACACATTCATTAAACTTATTCTTTAAGAAATCAAACGATCTCTAAAAGAAAATTAAAATTTGATAAACTCAGTCTTGAATCCGAGAAAGCCATTTTGGGTATAAGGCTTTCCAGCCACGTTTTCATAATAAAAGTAATTTCATTAAAATATCGATGTTTATAATGCACAATTTTAATTGACAAAACTTTTCACTAATTTAATTTCGATATTTTAAATTACTACATTTACAGTTTTAAAGGAATTAGAAAAATTACTAATAATTTTTTTTATGGCTGGCTTCGGAGATTTTTTTTTTTCAAGCCAACATTTCATTTTTAGCAAATTAGTTTTTTTTACGCTAGTAAATCAATTTTTACTTTTCCAGCATAAATCATATATCAATTTGTTTGTCTCTTTATTACGGACATTTTGAGATGAATATTTCAACTTTTCTTCAAGTTTTTCTTGATCTTCGAAAAATCACGAAGTAAGGTTTCATTATCTAAATAATGCATTTTCAGCCAGCAGCTATCTTGGTTTGACTTTTCACAAGTCATGTTCCAATATTTCTAAAACCTAAAATGTTTCAACTGTTTCGAATTAAAATCTTTTTGAAACAACAATAAACGTTTATATTTTTTAATGGATTTAACTTTGAACCAAGTACAAAATATTTTCTTTATTAACCCTTACCACCTATCAATTTCTGATTTATTTAAAAAGAGTTTAACTCGGAGCATCGATTGGAAATTCAAACCGTTTTTCGAGTCATACCCCGAACAGCCGATACAAGCGAGTCGGTTTCTGGAGTGATCTGTGGAAAGTTGTTTGATTTCGTGCATGGAATTATTGTGAAATTTTTAAAAATCTGGGAGGAATAAAGTGAAAAAAAAATTTATCATTTTCAATTTTTTTACTATAAATAAAATATTTGCGTTGTTGGTGCCAGTGCTTATCAATATTTGTCGCGGACCGTACTTAAAGTTTTAAATCGAATTTAATTTTTGGTAAGCCATTTTTATTTTTAATTTGTTCTTATCTTGCATGACCACGCGCTGTAACATGCCCTCAGGCAGCTTGGACCTAATTTATGTTGGAAATACGCATGAATTGTAATAATAATAATAATTATATATATATAATTATAATAAAAAAAAAAAAAATTAATTATAAAATTCATTTTTATAATAAATAAATGTTGAAGATCCTTTAATAAAAAATTATATTAATAATAATTATATATATATAATTATAATAATAAAAAAAATAATTATAAAATTCATTTTTTTATAATAATAATAAATAATTTTTGAAAATCTTTTTAATAAGTAATTATGATAATAATAATAATTATATATATATAATTATAATAATAAAAAAAAAATTAATTATAAAATTCATTTTTTATAATAATAATAAATAATTTTTGAAAATCTTTTAATAAGTAATTATGATAATAATAATAATTATATATATATATATAATTATAATAATAAAAAAAAAATTAATTATAAAATTCATTTTTTTAATAATAATAAATAATTTTTGAAAATCTTTTTAATAAGTAATTATGATAATAATAATAATTATATATATAATTATAATAATAAAAAAAAAATTAATTATAAAATTCAATTTTTTTATAATAATAATAAATAATTTTTGAAAATCTTTTAATAAGTAATTATGATAATAATAATAATTATATATATATAATTATAATAAAAAAAAATTAATTATAAAATTCATTTTTTTAATAATAATAAATAATTTTTGAAAATCTTTTTAATAAGTAATTATGATAATAATAATAATTATATATATATAATTATAATAATAAAAAAAAAATTAATTATAAAATTCAATTTTTTTATAATAATAATAAATAATTTTTGAAAATCATTTTAATAAATAATTATAATAATAGAATAATAATTTTGATTTTTTTAATAATTTTAAAAATAATAAATAATTATATATATGATTGTAAAAATATTAATTGAAATAATCATATAGATAATTATAATAATAATAATAATTATATAAATAATTATAATAATAATAAAAAAAAAAAAAAAAAATTTAATTAATTTTAAACTTCAATTTTTTATAATAATAATAAAACTAATAATAATTAATTTTTGAAAATCATTTTAATAAATAATTATTATAACAAAACTTTTTTAATTTTTCACGCATCTTTCGTTTGCGAATCTCGGATAAAATTTAAAAGCAGTAGTGAGCCTAATTTTATTGTATATTTATTTTAAGCAGCCCTGTAGAATTTGTTGTGCTTATTTTTATATTAGTTTTCATTTTAATATGCATGGTAGATCTGACCCTAATTTTATTGTATATTTATTTTAAGCTGCCCTGTAAAATTTGTTGTGCTCATTTTTATATTAGTTTTCATTTTAAAATGCATGGTAGATCTGACCCTAATTTTATTGCTTCTTATATTTCTTCGTATTCATTAACTTTCACCTACCTTTATCGTTTTTGGGAAATGTTTTGATTTATGTTCTGTTTTTTTATTATATTAATTTTTCAATTTTTTTTAATGTTTCATAATTTTGGGGATAAATGATGTATTTATTATTAACTTTTTTTTCCACGCTTTGAGATAAAATACTTATGTATTTTTTTTTCTCATTTACCCCCAGGCGTGGTGTAATGGGATTTAATTATTTCTTCTGTGATTGATGCGTAATAAAACCGTGATTGTTTACAAGAGCCTGTATCCTTAAAATCCTACAAAAAAAAAGAAAGGAGAAAATATATATATATATATATATAGTATATAGCAGCAGCAGTAGCAGCAGCAGTAGTAATTATATTATAAAAAATATATATATATATAATATATATATATATATATATATATATATATATATATATATATATATATATATATATATATATATATATGAAGTGGTGCAACAAAACTTTATGTTTCACGATAAATGCGAAAACTGTTAACACCCAACACTGAGGGGATCAGCCGAACGAAGTAATACTG